>CM060294.1:3010126-3025654 GCA_030684275.1 Acipenser oxyrinchus oxyrinchus
AGGATGGAGGAGGATGTGTTTCATTGCCTTGCTGTCTGAACTGATATAAGTTACAAACAGAAACAATCCCAATGGTATACAGTTATGGGTAATGGGGATTCTCCAGGTGTAGATGCTTGCCAGTCCATGCTGGAGTCTGGCAGGTTCCATATGCGTGCTTCTGTTTGTCTTGTTGCTCTACAGTAATACATGAATGATAAGTTAGGCTACAGCTGTTTATTTGTTCTCTTTCCATTTCCTGTCTGCTACGTTCTGCTGCACCACGCTTGATTTAGTCTGTTTGCTCGTGTGTGTTTTGCATTCGTGTTGTGTTCTGGGCACGTTTCTGGAACACTAGATGGGTGCGAAAGGTTGACTGAATTAGTTTACGTAAAATAAAATGCTAATATTTAAAGAAATTGTCTGTTTTTTTTCTTCATTAAAGCACCGTTTTCATGCAATTTATTATTGTAATCACCACTTGTACTGCTTTTTCAAAAACAAAAATATCAATATAAGTGTGACAGGTTCGGGGTGACGTCAGACCCGGAAGAGAATAGACACACACACGCACACACAGAGACACACACACACAGACGCACGCACACATACACACACGCACACAGACAGACAGACCCACGCACACAGACACACATGCACACGCACACACAGACAGACAGATGCACACAGCACGCACGCAGACAGACAGACAGATGCACACAAACACACACAGACAGACAGACAGACAGATGCACACAAACACACACAGAGACACACACACAGACAGCACTGGGGTATGAAAGAGCTGCAGCGTTTTTTAATGATAAATAAACAAAAGGTTTTAACAAAACACTCAAAATAAACGGCACGATGGCCAAAACGGACAAAGGCAAGATCAAACACAGACCTGCAACAAGTATCGTGCTGAACTATTGCAGCACGAGAAGCATTTGTTTGCTTTAGTTTTGATTCTCAGCTCCGTCTCGTCCCCGTTCCTGCTCCCTGAACACTCTTTCCTCGATCAGACAAAGCAGCTGGTTTTTATATTGATGTGGCCGTCCTCAAACTGGCAATCAATCAGCCAGTGTGAAGACAGCCACATTCTACACAAGTATGTTCTAGCAGGAAAAGTTTTTAACTCCTTCCTTGCCAAACAATACATCAATAAATAATAACTACTCACAATAAGTAACACATTTGTATATGTTTATAAGGGTGATAACCTCTGCTTTATTTATTTATCTGTAACTTGGAAGTGCAAAATGAATGTAGTGTCTGCACCATATTGTATTTTGAAATACAGAACAATGTTATCCTATTGATGAGAATGTTCTACCTGCTGCATGGTATAATTATGCTTAAAGCACGTTTGTGTTTTGAAGTTAGGGGTACCTTATTTAAAACTGATATATCCTTTGCTTTGGCATGCTTTGAACACCAGGTGCTATCAATTATCATGTAAATGAGGAGGCTGTGTGGTCCAGTGGTTAAAGCAAAGGGCTTGTAACCAGGAGGTCCCCGGTTCAAATCCCACCTCAGCCACTGACTCATTGTGTGAACCTGAGTAAATCACTTAACCTCCTTGTGCTCCGTCTTTCGGGTGAGACGTAGTTGTAAGTGACTCTGCAGCTGATGCATAGTTCACACACCCTAGTCTCTGTAAGTCGCCTTGGATAAAGGCGTCTGCTAAATAAACAAATAATAATAATAATAACCTTGCTGTCCCATCTCCTCTCTTCCATTTCAGGTCCAGGATCATTTCAGCCCCATCATGCAGTAAATAAATGATTTTGTGTCACTGTTACTTTGTAACACACTCAATTATTGGGGTGCCAGGTAGAGTCAGAATAGACTGCACCACCAACACCAACACCATCTAAACTCTGAATAGAGTCAGCCAAGATATGTGGGGACAAACAAACAGCAGCGTGGTATACTGCCCAAAAATGTTTAATTCCAAAACCAATTCTGAAATAGACAGTTCAATGATTACCCCTCCAATCAAATAGAAAACAAAACCATAATAATAAAATCCAAGAAAACATACATACATAAAGTAGGTCTGGGCTGCTAATTAGGGTAATTAACCAGTGGCAATTTAAGCAATCAAGGCAAACAATGCAGTATAATAAATACCCTGGTTATGCATGTAGCATATACCATTTCATACAATTCTCCAACTATTTACACATGCAAAACCTGGTTGAATATTTTTCTTTCTGCAGAATAGAGTTAAGATTCTTCCCATCAAACACCCCTGCCGATGAGATCAAATCGAGCCCCAAAATAGAGAAAAAGCCAGCTTGTCTGTAGATAACAGTGTGGTATTGTTTGTATTTGCATGCTGTGTGTGTGACACGTGGACCACCCTGTCTCTTTAAACTGCAGTCTGTAAGGTTTGTGGGTTAAGATACACATGCAATTAACTACTTTGTTACACTATAAGGATTATTATTTATTTCTTAGCAGACGCCCTTATCCAGGGCAACTTACAATTGTTACAAGATATCACATTATTTTTCATATACAATTGCCCATTTATGCAGTTGGGTTTTTTTACTGGAGCAATCTAGGTAAAGTACCTTGCTCAAGGGTACAGCAGCAGTGTCCCCCACCTGGGATTGAACCCACAACCCTCCGGTCAAGAGTCCAGAGCCCTAACCACTACTCCACACTGCTGCACTAGCACATAAGTGGTTTCTTACCAGCAATGCTGGTGCAGAGTACGAGAGTGAGCGAGAGAAACCACATGACTCAACCACATGACTGAATTATTATTATTATTATTATTATTATTATTATTATTATTATTATTATTATTATTATTATTATTATTATAATAAAACAGACCAGAATGTACTGGGTTGCGAGTTGAAAAGCCTAAACTACCCCAATACTGTCCAGCTGAACACGGAGCCATATGATCACCTTATTAATAAATCAAACAAAATACAAGGACCCGCACGCTCGCAGCAGCTTTGGAATACAAAGCTCATTGAGCTTGCGCAGCACAAAACAGAGAGACGAAACTGGCGCCATTTCGGATCCTCAATATGACATTGCACAGGAAAATACAACGCAGGAGGAGCCAACATGGCCAACTCCGGTATCCAGTTTCATAGCCTCCCTCTTCTCAACGCGGTCCCGCCCTCTTGTATCGACAGGAAAGCCAACCAATCAATCTCGCAAGATGGGTTTTAAGAGAGCTTCCGCAGCCAATAATACGCGACGATTCGAATCAGGCACGCCTACTACTAGTGACGCAATCGTTTCTTTGCAGGAAATTGGAATGTTTGCTTTGTTTATGTTGTGGAGAGAGGAAAGTCCAGCGGCTGTTGATTTTACCCACAGCTGTTTAACGTATTGTTTTGGGTTAAAATGTTTCCTAATGTTTTGTGTTCGTTTATTACCTGCGTTGAGTTCTGAAACAGAGTCCATTTTCTGTGTTATTTAAGAACTCAGACAGACTGGAGCGTGAAAATTACTCCTTGCAAAAGTCAAACGAGTCTGTTTGTTTTCTTTCTTTATCACACCAGAAGTCCTGATTTTATATGAATGCTAATTACCCAGTAAATAAATACTACATTAAAAGCAAAGAGGATTCTGCTACACGAGTTTCAAACTAATCCAGTGAAGATGGAGGTCAGTGTCTCCGTGTCGCTCTTTCAAGACGAGCTCGCCTCTACCATCGAGCACGCAGTGAAAGCGGCTGTAGACACCGTCTTGTGCGAAATTACAAAAGTTGTCGGCAGCAAATTCACTGAATTGCGAATGGAAATGGCTGGAAAGGAGAAAGAGAATGAAAGTCTGAAGCTGAGATTGGAAATATCAGAGAGCGAGTTGAAAGCAGTGCGGGAATGCATGAACGCTGCAGATGCAGACATTAAACAACCTCTCAGAAACATGAACCCCGACTGCAATGAACAAGACTTTCAGAGGAACGAGAACCAGGGATTATTTCAAGGTAAGATTGATCTTTTTGGTGGTGTTGCTTGGTCAACCAACTCTTTAAATAACTTTTTAGTCAATGTTATTGGTGAGGTCTTGGTTCGAATGAAGACGCTTTTAAAGCGCTTATTATGAGTCCCGTTAATAACTCAACTCCACTGTCCTAATAGCACACCAGTCTAGTTAATTCTCCAGACTATAAGAAAGTACTGGTTATGTTTGTATATCTCACCTAGTCTAATTAAGATTTAAATGGGTGTTCTACGAATTGTAAGACAGGACTAGTCTATATTGGTAAACCCTGACCAGTCTCATTCGGAGACTTCAATGGCTGTCCTTCTGGTAAAATGATATCTTGTATAGAGGAAACTGGCTAGCAAATTAAATAAGCCTGTAGTCCCATTGAGACTTTAACAAACCATATTGCAGAGGGTTAGGATACTGATTTGTGAGCGTTGATATCAATGTACAACAGCAGATTGGGGTTTCATGTTTGATTTAAAATGTTTGCCTGCAAATATATTTTTAGGTAAATGATTGATTTTTAAGTCTGGGTGACTTTGTTATGTATTTGTGGGTTTCTGATGCCGATGGACACAATACGGTGAGCTGAGCCTAAAAATAATTGGATATGCCAAACTGGGAGAAAATAATAAAATAATCATTTTAATTAAAACTACGCGCCTGTGTGTTCTGTGTCTGCCTCATCATTATCCAGTGACAGCCCACACATGTAACACATCACCCTGTTACAAGGTGTGGGACTTTTAAGTAAAAGCAAACCAAACAGAACCTAACTCCTTGTGGGAGAGCCAATTAAGATCTATGGAGTCCCGTTCTAACTGTCAGTTGGCTAACCTGGTTGCTGACAAAATCCAAACATCCACAATAATAAAGTTGCAAAAGCACAGATTCAAGATCACTGATTCAGTGCACTCCACAAGATGTTTTAACACCAGAAGCGGTGGCCTGTGCACAATACTGGGAGAAGACCATATGGAAGGTTGGACTGGAGACACGACCAAGAAGACTGATTCAGTAATACAGTCTCTTTGTCAGGACTCGGCTCCAGACAGGTCCTCACCCTCGCACAGCCACACAGGCTTGTTTACTCAGGGCTTTTATACCGACCTTCTCACAGTAAATTACACACAGCTGTCTCAGGTTAGCTGATCACTTTACCTGTTTAAGGCATTCTGGGTCCTTGAGGTTTTCAACCAGGGGTACTTCACTGGGTCATAGGTGATACATGGGACGACTCGGAAATGCAAAAGTAAAATTTTTAAGTAAAAGAAAAAAATGATCTTGAATTGATTTTTTTAATGGAATTATATATTATCTCTAAACCACTGTGCATAAATATTTAAATTTTGTTTAGCATTCAAAGGTTACAGCCTGACTATTTCAAGTGCATCATCCACCTACACGCAAGAGTGATTTGATCGGGTGGATTCCCTCTCTGATTAGGCGTGGCTGCATTTTAGTGACAGAACTAGCGGCTGGTTGAATTTGTTTTCAGAGTACATACAGGTCAAAAATGGATACATTTCTTACTTGCAAAAGAAAAATGAAGGAAGAGTACAGAAAGTGCAAAGCGACAGGAAGTTATAGAGTCCCTTTAGATCATTTTTATGTTGTCTTTAATAAAAAGTTTATCATGGTTTAGTTATTATAGTTTCATTTTATTGATGTTGCAGACATTTTAAATGACACGCAATTATGCTGAGATGGGAAGTAAATGGTAACATGATAAACATTTATAGTGGATTATTTATAATAACTCAATAGAAAGCAAATACGTGTTTTTCCAACAAGATTACCAAATGCTGTCTCTTTATTCTGTGCTTTCAAAGACTTCTTATTAAAAATGTTAAGAATTAATGTTTGATATCCAATCCTTAACCAGCAGCTTGTCAGTTCCAAACTGTTGTGACATAAATTATATATTAAATAAATGGGGGGATATTGTGTTCATCATATTATTCTTGAAGACCCCATAGATGTACCCTACTTAGCTGGCTGGGGAGACCGCACTATGGTTGATCCCTAGAGCCAGCATCGCAGCCATTGTGTGTGCTGATGCTTAGGGAGGCAATAAGCTGATCCCTGGAGCCAGCATTACACTTCAGCCATCAACACCAGACAGAAGGATATCTACATCATCATATGGAAGGAAACGCAAATGGATGGAGACACCATATGGATCACATTAGTTTACTGTGAAGCTACGTCTTAGTTGGTGCTTATCTTGGCGAGAGCCAAGTTCAAATCAGCATGAAGTTTTAACATCTACTCTCGTGTAATGGAAATCATACCTTTAGTTTTATTGCAGCTGTGGTACCATTAAGTAGAGTGACAATTGTAAAGGGGTGCTTGAGCTGAAACTGTACGGTGTAGTGTTTGTTGAGGCATTCTGGGATGTGAAGTCTTTCCACAGACTTTTAAATGCTAGGACTCCATTTTTCTTCCTTCCATTTTATTACAGTATTTAAGTCCCAAACATGTAGCTTATATCGCACAGGATGGAGGAGGATTTGTTTCATTGCCTTGGTGTCTGAACTGATATAAGTTACAAACAGAAACAATCCCAATGGTATACAGTTATGGGTAATGGGGATTCTCCATGTGTAGATGCTTGCCAGTCCATGCTGGAGTCTGGCAGGTTCCATATGCGTGCTTCTGTTTGTCTTGTTGCTCTACAGTAATACATGAATGATAAGTTAGGCTACAGCTGTTTATTTGTTCTCTTTCCATTTCCTGTCTGCTACGTTCTGCTGCACCACGCTTGATTTAGTCTGTTTGCTCGTGTGTGTTTTGCATTCGTGTTGTGTTCTGGGCACGTTTCTGGAACACTAGATGGGTGCGAAAGGTTGACTGAATTAGTTTACGTAAAATAAAATGCTAATATTTAAAGAAATTGTCTGTTTTTTCTTCATTAAAGCACCGTTTCCATGCAATTTATTATTGTAATCACCACTTGTACTGCTTTTTCAAAAACAAAAATATCAATATAAGTGTGACAGGTTCAGGGTGACGTCAGACCCGGAAGAGAGATTGTCTGTATTTCCTAGCAAACGTCCTTATCCAACTAGACCCTTATACAGGGCAAGTTACAATTGTCATTATTTTTACATACAATTACCCATTTATACAGTTGGGTTTTTTTACTGGAGCAATCTAGGTAAAGTACCTTGCTCAAGGGTACAGCAGCAGTGTCCCCCACCTGGAATTGAACCCACGACCCTCCGGTCAAGAGTCCTAACCACTACTCCACACTGCTGCACTAGCACATAAGTGGTTTCTTACCAGCAATGCTGGTGCAGAGTACGAGAGTGAGCGAGAGAAACCACATGACTGAACCACATTTATATCATTATTATTATTATTATTATTATTATTATTATTATTATTATTATTATTATTATTATAATAAAACGGACCAGAATGCACTGGGTTGCGAGTTGAAAAGCCTAAACTACACAATACTGTCTCCAGCTGAACACGGAGCCATATGATCACCTTATTAATAAATCAAACAAAATACAATGACCCGCACACTCACAGCAGCTTTGGAATACAAAGCTCATTGAGCTTGCGCAGCACAAAACAGAGAGACGAAACTGGAGCCATTTCGGATCCTCAATATGACATTGCACAGGAAAATACAACGCAGGAGGAGCCAACATGGCCAACTCCGGTATCCAGTTTCATAGCCTCCCTCTTCTCAACGCGGTCCCGCCCTCTTGTATCGACAGGAAAGCCAACCAATCAATCTCGCAAGATGGGTTTTAAGAGAGCTTCCGCAGCCAATAATACGCGACGATTCGAATCAGGCACGCCTACTACTAGTGACGCAATCGTTTCTTTGCAGGAAATTGGAATGTTTGCTTTGTTTATGTTGTGGAGAGAGGAAAGTCCAGCGGCTGTTGATTTTACCCACAGCTGTTTAACGTATTGTTTTGGGTTAAAATGTTTCCTAATGTTTTGTGTTCGTTTATTACCTGCGTTGAGTTCTGAAACAGAGTCCATTTTCTGTGTTATTTAAGAACTCAGACAGACTGGAGCGTGAAAATTACTCCTTGCAAAAGTCAAACGAGTCTGTTTGTTTTCTTTCTTTATCACACCAGAAGTCCTGATTTTATATGAATGCTAATTACCCAGTAAATAAATACTACATTAAAAGCAAAGAGGATTCTTCTATATGTGAGTCTCAAACTATCAGTGAAGATGGAGGTCAGTGTCTCCGTGTCGCTCTTTCAAGACGAGCTCGCCTCTACCATCGAGCACGCAGTGAAAGCGGCTGTAGACACCGTCTTGTGCGAAATTACAAAAGTTGTCGGCAGCAAATTCACTGAATTGCGAATGGAAATGGCTGGAAAGGAGAAAGAGAATGAAAGTCTGAAGCTGAGATTGGAAATATCAGAGAGCGAGTTGAAAGCAGTGCGGGAATGCATGAACGCTGCAGATGCAGACATTAAACAACCTCTCAGAAACATGAACCCCGACTGCAATGAACAAGACTTTCAGAGGAACGAGAACCAGGGATTATTACAAGGTAAGATTGATCTTTTTGGTGGTGTTGCTTGGTCAACGAACTCTTTAAATAACTTTTTAGTCAATGTTATTGGTGAGGTCTTGGTTCGAATGAAGACGCTTTTAAAGCGCTTATTATGAGTCCCGTTAATAACTCAACTCCACTGTCCTAATAGCACACCAGTCTAGTTAATTCTCCAGACTATAAGAAAGTACTGGTTATGTTTGTATATCTCACCTAGTCTAATTAAGATTTAAATGGGTGTTCTACGAATTGTAAGACAGGACTAGTCTATATTGGTAAACCCTGACCAGTCTCATTCGGAGACTTCAATGGCTGTCCTTCTGGTAAAATGATATCTTGTATAGAGGAAACTGGCTAGCAAATTAAATAAGCCTATAGTCCCATTGAGACTTTAACAAACCATATTGCAGAGGGTTAGGATACTGATTTGTGAGCGTTGATATCAATGTACAACAGCAGATTGGGGTTTCATGTTTGATTTAAAATGTTTGCCTGCAAATATATATTTTAGGTAAATGATTGATTTTAAGTCTGGGTGACTTTGTTATGTATTTGTGGGTTTCTGATGCCGATGGACACAATACGGTGAGCTGAGCCTAAAAATAATTGGATATGCCAAACTGGGAGAAAATAATAAAATAATCATTTTAATTAAAACTACGCGCCTGTGTGTTCTGTGTCTGCCTCATCATTATCCAGTGACGGCCCACACATGTAACACATCACCCTGTTACAAGGTGTGGGACTTTTAAGTAAAAGCAAACCAAACAGAACCTAACTCCTTGTGGGAGAGCCAATTAAGATCTATGGAGTCCCGTTCTAACTGTCAGTTGGCTAACGTGGTTGCTGACAAAATCCAAACATCCACAATAATAAAGTTGCAAAAGCACAGATTCAAGATCACTGATTCAGTGCACTCCACAAGATGTTTTAACACCAGAAGCGGTGGCCTGTGCACAATACTGGGAGAAGACCATATGGAAGGTTGGACTGGAGACACGACCAAGAAGACTGATTCAGTAATACAGTCTCTTTGTCAGGACTCGGCTCCAGACAGGTCCTCACCCTCGCACAGCCACACAGGCTTGTTTACTCAGGGCTTTTATACCGACCTTCTCACAGTAAATTACACACAGCTGTCTCAGGTTAGCTGATCACTTTACCTGTTTAAGGCATTCTGGGTCCTTGAGGTTTTCAACCAGGGGTACTTCACTGGGTCATAGGTGATACATGGGACGACTCGGAAATGCAAAAGTAAAAATTTTTAAGTAAAAGAAAAAAATGATCTTGAATTGATTTTTTTAATGGAATTATATATTATCTCTAAACCACTGTGCATAAATATTTAAATTTTGTTTAGCTTTCAAAGGTTACAGCCTGACTATTTCAAGTGTATCATCCACCTACACGCAAGAGTGATTTGATCGGGTGGATTCCCTCTCTGATTAGGCGTGGCTGCATTTTAGTGACAGAACTAGCGGCTGGTTGAATTTGTTTTCAGAGTACATACAGGTCAAAAATGGATACATTTCTTACTTGCAAAAGAAAAATGAAGGAAGAGTACAGAAAGTGCAAAGCGACAGGAAGTTATAGAGTCCCTTTGGATCATTTTTATGTTGTCTTTAATAAAAAGTTTATCATGGTTTAGTTATTATAGTTTCATTTTATTGATGTTGCAGACATTTTAAATGACACGCAATTATGCTGAGATGGGAAGTAAATGGTAACATGATAAACATTTACAGTGAGTTATTTATAATAACTCAATAGAAAGCAAATACGTGTTTTTCCAACAAGATTACCAAATGCTGTCTCTTTATTCTGTGCTTTCAAAGACTTCTTATTAAAAATGTTAAGAATTAATGTTTGATATCCAATCCTTAACCAGCAGCTTGTCAGTTCCAAACTGTTGTGACATAAATTATATATTAAATAAATGGGGGGGGGGGGGATATTGTGTTCATCATATTATTCTTGAAGACCCCATAGATGTACCCTACTTAGCTGCGCTGGGGAGACCGCACTGTGGTTGATCCCCAGAGCCAGCATCGCAGCCATTGTGTGTGCTGATGCGCTAGGGAGGCAATAAGCTGATCCCTGGAGCCAGCATTACACTTCAGCCATCAACACCAGACAGAAGGATATCTACATCATCATATGGAAGGAAACGCAAATGGATGGAGACACCATATGGATCACATTAGTTTACTGTGAAGCTACGTCTTAGTTGGTGCTTATCTTGGCGAGAGCCAAGTTCAAATCAGCATGAAGTTTTAACATCTACTCTCGTGTAATGGAAATCATACCTTTAGTTTTATTGCAGCTGTGGTACCATTAAGTAGAGTGACAATTGTAAAGGGGTGCTTGAGCTGAAACTGTACGGTGTAGTGTTTGTTGAGGCATTCTGGGATGTGAAGTCTTTCCACAGACTTTTAAATGCTAGGACTCCATTTTTCTTCCTTCCATTTTATTACAGTATTTAAGTCCCAAACATGTAGCTTATATCGCACAGGATGGAGGAGGATTTGTTTCATTGCCTTGGTGTCTGAACTGATATAAGTTACAAACAGAAACAATCCCAATGGTATACAGTTATGGGTAATGGGGATTCTCCATGTGTAGATGCTTGCCAGTCCATGCTGGAGTCTGGCAGGTTCCATATGCGTGCTTCTGTTTGTCTTGTTGCTCTACAGTAATACATGAATGATAAGTTAGGCTACAGCTGTTTATTTGTTCTCTTTCCATTTCCTGTCTGCTACGTTCTGCTGCACCACGCTTGATTTAGTCTGTTTGCTCGTGTGTGTTTTGCATTCGTGTTGTGTTCTGGGCACGTTTCTGGAACACTAGATGGGTGCGAAAGGTTGACTGAATTAGTTTACGTAAAATAAAATGCTAATATTTAAAGAAATTGTCTGTTTTTTCTTCATTAAAGCACCGTTTCCATGCAATTTATTATTGTAATCACCACTTGTACTGCTTTTTCAAAACAAAAATATCAATATAAGTGTGACAGGTTCAGGGTGACGTCAGACCGGAGAGAGATTGTCTGTATTTCCTAGCAAACGTCCTTATCCAACTAGACCCTTATACAGGGCAAGTTACAATTGTCATTATTTTTACATACAATTACCCATTTATACAGTTGGGTTTTTTTACTGGAGCAATCTAGGTAAAGTACCTTGCTCAAGGGTACAGCAGCAGTGTCCCCCACCTGGAATTGAACCCACGACCCTCCGGTCAAGAGTCCTAACCACTACTCCACACTGCTGCACTAGCACATAAGTGGTTTCTTACCAGCAATGCTGGTGCAGAGTACGAGAGTGAGCGAGAGAAACCACATGACTGAACCACATTTATATCTATTATTATTATTATTATTATTATTATTATTATTATTATTATTATTATTATAATAAAACGGACCAGAATGCACTGGGTTGCGAGTTGAAAAGCCTAAACTACCACAATACTGTCCAGCTGAACACGGAGCCATATGATCACCTTATTAATAAATCAAACAAAATACAAGGACCCGCACGCTCGCAGCAGCTTTGGAATACAAAGCTCATTGAGCTTGCGCAGCACAAAACAGAGTGGCGAAACTGGAGCCATTTCGGATCCTCAATATGACATTGCACAGGAAAATACAACGCAGGAGGAGCCAACATGGCCAACTCCGGTATCCAGTTTCATAGCCTCCCTCTTCTCAACGCGATCCCGCCCTCTTGTATCGACAGGAAAGCCAACCAATCAATCTCGCAAGATGGGTTTTAAGAGAGCTTCCGCAGCCAATAATACGCGACGATTCGAATCAGGCACGCCTACTACTAGTGACGCAATCGTTTCTTTGCAGGAAATTGGAATGTTTGCTTTGTTTATGTTGTGGAGAGAGGAAAGTCCAGCGGCTGTTGATTTTACCCACAGCTGTTTAACGTATTGTTTTGGGTTAAAATGTTTCCTAATGTTTTGTGTTCGTTTATTACCTGCGTTGAGTTCTGAAACAGAGTCCATTTTCTGTGTTATTTAAGAACTCAGACAGACTGGAGCGTGAAAATTACTCCTTGCAAAAGTCAAACGAGTCTGTTTGTTTTCTTTCTTTATCACACCAGAAGTCCTGATTTTATATGAATGCTAATTACCCAGTAAATAAATACTACATTAAAAGCAAAGAGGATTCTGCTACATGTGAGTCTCAAACTATCAGTGAAGATGGAGGTCAGTGTCTCCGTGTCGCTCTTTCAAGACGAGCTCGCCTCTACCATCGAGCACGCAGTGAAAGCGGCTGTAGACACCGTCTTGTGCGAAATTACAAAAGTTGTCGGCGGCAAATTCACTGAATTGCGAATGGAAATGGCTGGAAAGGAGAAAGAGAATGAAAGTCTGAAGCTGAGATTGGAAATATCAGAGAGCGAGTTGAAAGCAGTGCGGGAATGCATGAACGCTGCAGATGCAGACATTAAACAACCTCTCAGAAACATGAACCCCGACTGCAATGAACAAGACTTTCAGAGGAACGAGAACCAGGGATTATTCCAAGGTAAGATTGATCTTTTTGGTGGTGTTGCTTGGTCAACGAACTCTTTAAATAACTTTTAGTCAATGTTATTGGTGAGGTCTTGGTTCGAATGAAGACGCTTTTAAAGCGCTTATTATGAGTCCCGTTAATAACTCAACTCCACTGTCCTAATAGCACACCAGTCTAGTTAATTCTCCAGACTATAAGAAAGTACTGGTTATGTTTGTATATCTCACCTAGTCTAATTAAGATTTAAATGGGTGTTCTACGAATTGTAAGACAGGACTAGTCTATATTGGTAAACCCTGACCAGTCTCATTCGGAGACTTCAATGGCTGTCCTTCTGGTAAAATGATATCTTGTATAGAGGAAACTGGCTAGCAAATTAAATAAGCCTATAGTCCCATTGAGACTTTAACAAACCATATTGCAGAGGGTTAGGATACTGATTTGTGAGCGTCGATATCAATGTACAACAGCAGATTGGGGTTTCATGTTTGATTTAAAATGTTTGCCTGCAAATATATATTTTAGGTAAATGATTGATTTTTAAGTCTGGGTGACTTTGTTATGTATTTGTGGGTTTCTGATGCCGATGGACACAATACGGTGAGCTGAGCCTAAAAATAATTGGATATGCCAAACTGGGAGAAAATAATAAAATAATCATTTTAATTAAAACTACGCGCCTGTGTGTTCTGTGTCTGCCTCATCATTATCCAGTGACGGCCCACACATGTAACACATCACCCTGTTACAAGGTGTGGGACTTTTAAGTAAAAGCAAACCAAACAGAACCTAACTCCTTGTGGGAGAGCTAATTAAGATCTATGGAGTCCCGTTCTAACTGTCAGTTGGCTAACGTGGTTGCTGACAAAATCCAAACATCCACAATAATAAAGTTGCAAAAGCACAGATTCAAGATCACTGATTCAGTGCACTCCACAAGATGTTTTAACACCAGAAGCGGTGGCCTGTGCACAATACTGGGAGAAGACCATATGGAAGGTTGGACTGGAGACACGACCAAGAAGACTGATTCAGTAATACAGTCTCTTTGTCAGGACTCGGCTCCAGACAGGTCCTCACCCTCGCACAGCCACACAGGCTTGTTTACTCAGGGCTTTTATACCGACCTTCTCACAGTAAATTACACACAGCTGTCTCAGGTTAGCTGATCACTTTACCTGTTTAAGGCATTCTGGGTCCTTGAGGTTTTCAACCAGGGGTACTTCACTGGGTCATAGGTGATACGCAGGACGACTCGGAAATGCAAAAGTAAAAATTTTTAAGTAAAAGAAAAAAAATGATCTTGAATTGATTTTTTTTTAATGGAATTATATATTATCTCTAAACCACTGTGCATAAATATTTAAATTTTGTTTAGCATTCAAAGGTTACAGCCTGACTATTTCAAGTGCATCATCCACCTACACGCAAGAGTGATTTGATCGGGTGGATTCCCTCTCTGATTAGGCGTGGCTGCATTTTAGTGACAGAACTAGCGGCTGGTTGAATTTGTTTTCAGAGTACATACAGGTCAAAAATGGATACATTTCTTACTTGCAAAAGAAAAATGAAGGAAGAGTACAGAAAGTGCAAAGCGACAGGAAGTTATAGAGTCCCTTTGGATCATTTTTATGTTGTCTTTAATAAAAAGTTTATCATAGTTTAGTTATTATAGTTTCATTTTATTGATGTTGCAGACATTTTAAATAACACGCAATTATGCTGAGATGGGAAGTAAATGGTAACATGATAAACATTTACAGTGAGTTATTTATAATAACTCAATAGAAAGCAAATACGTGTTTTTCCAACAAGATTACCAAATGCTGTCTCTTTATTCTGTGCTTTCAAAGACTTCTTATTAAAAATGTTAAGAATTAATGTTTGATATCCAATCCTTAACCAGCAGCTTGTCAGTTCCAAACTGTTGTGACATAAATTATATATTAAATAAATGGGGGGATATTGTGTTCATTAGATTATTCTTGAAGACCCCATAGATGTACCCTACTTAGCTGCGCTGGGGAGACCGCACTGTGGTTGATCCCTGGAGCCAGCATCGCAGCCGTTGTGTGTGCTGATGCGCTAGGGAGGCAATAAGCTGATCCCTGGAGCCAGCATTACACTTCAGCCATCAACACCAGACAGAAGGATATCTACATCATCATATGGAAGGAAGCGCAAATGGATGGAGACACATATGGATCACATTAGTTTACTGTGAAGCTACGTCTTAGTTGGTGCTTATCTTGGCGAGAGCCAAGTTCAAATCAGCATGAAGTTTTAACATCTACTTTCGTGTAATGGAAATCATACCTTTAGTTTTATTGCCGCTGTGGTACCATTAAGTAGAGTGACAATTGTAAAGGGGTGCTTGAGCTGAAACTGTACAGCGTAGTGTTTGTTGAGGCATTCTGGGATGTGAAGTCTTTCCACAGACTTTTAAATGCTAGGACTCCATTTTTCTTCCTTCCATTTTATTACAGTGTTTAAGTCCCAAACATGTAGCTTATATCGC
>CM060294.1:3026154-3111047 GCA_030684275.1 Acipenser oxyrinchus oxyrinchus
ACCCACTTTTGAGTGCTACCTCCGGGATCAGTCTCCCACATATATCCCAATATTGTTCACGATTAATGTGAATAGAGGTGCAGCACCATAATAACAGACCGTAGATCAAATTTCTATTCTTTATTAATTATTATTTTCAAACAATAAAGTTAAAAAACAGAGCAACGTTTCAACCAAATGGATTTCATCATTCAGCCATGGGGTACAGACTTTGGGTTATGTGGAGCCCAATATACTTCCCCTTTATAGCTTTTCCATATTCTTCACCACACTGGTTATACGCCAGCCTAGTGGAGGCATTGAGGCATTGGTCACCCCTCTACCACAGATACTTTAGAAGCAATGTTGGGTCCAGCATCATTCCCAGCTCAGGAGAATGTAACTGGGACCACTATATCCATTTAAAAAAAAAACCTCCTCATGAATGACCCAATCACATCTCTCACAAGAATTCTGACAAGGGGCTGGCTTTGTAGAGGAACCTGACTAGTAAGTAAGAGTTATAATTTTGTATAATTTCTTTCGCACAGATCCCAAAGAGAGCCATGCTATCCCTAAATCTGAAGCACAGGAGGGGCCAAGGATAGAAGCAGTTCACAAACAAGAGGAGTCCTTTCACCAGGAGTGGTGTGCAAGTCTAAAGCAGGTTACAGAGCTGACATGTGTTAAAGATGAAGAGGTCCCTCGACTGGAATGTGTTCCTGTTAAAGAGGAATTCTTAGAACAGGAATGTGTCCCCATCGCAGAGGAAGTTCCTACTGAAAATAATGTCTGTACACTTGCGGAGAACAACCAGCTGGGATCCAGCCTGTGTGATGATTGTCCACCTGAATGTGAACTGGGATTTAGAGGTAATCATACTTCAGTCATGCTAGCTCAATTTAACCTAACCACTATGTTAGTGGCTTGCAAGTTGCAACATAACTATCCTTGCTGCTGTGACCCTGCTAGATGTGCACCCACAATCATGCCACTTTCAAATGCTGTTAGATCTTTGCCTTTCCCTGTTTCTGGTAGACTGTTTGCAGTTGTGCTGCTCCCACAGCTTTATCGTAGAAACATTTCAATACAGCACTTGCATGTAAACCTGATCTTATACTTTTATTCCTCAAAGCGATATTAAGTGGGGTGGAAATCAGTGACTGGTACATGCGAGTGATATTAACCGGAGTGTGTTAATAATCAAAGTGATATTCTCAGGCACTCATTGATACCCATTATATTTTGCCTGGCACATTTCAATGTGATGATAATAAAAGGAGGCTGGTATTAACAGGAGTGATATTAAGCGGGTTTGACTGTATTCTCATCAGAGTTCACTCTAGGAGTTGTTCATGGTTATAAGGGGAAGCCCTGCCTAAGAGTGAATGTGTAAGAATGCTGTACAGTAACCTTGGTCTCTTTCTTTCTTTAGCTTCTACAGTAGATGAAGGAGAACACGACTCCACTCCATCACCCCACTGCAAAAACTCTTCCAGTGGCAAACCGCAGAGCAACAAACACAGAGAGATGACCCAAGAAGAACACATAAAGAAACTGAGAACTTGCTCAGTTAAAATTCATCCTTTACAAGTCAGACCACCATTTACTCTGCAGACTACAGAGGCTGCACATTCTGTGCGTGTGGACAACTCTGAAACCCGGGGCAACTTGATGACCTTGTCTTGTTCTGCTAAAGCTGGGAAGAGTTCCCATCAATTAGGCTCTCCTAAAACTAACAAGGGAAGTCACACAGAAGAGACTTCATTTCCCTGTGCTGATTGTGGGAAGAGATTCAATTGTTTTTCACATCTGAAAACACACCAGCGTGTTCACACAGGAGAGAAACCACATCACTGCACTCAGTGTGGGAAGAGATTCACACAGTTAGGACATCTTCAAACACACCAGCGCATTCACACAGGAGAGAAACCTTATCACTGCAATTACTGTGAGAAGTGCTTCAGTGAATTAGGAAGTCTTAAAAAGCACCAACGAATTCACACAGGAGAGAAACCATACCACTGTAATGATTGCAAGAAGAGTTTCAGTCAGTTACAACATTTAAAAGCACACCAACGAATTCACACTGGAGAGAAACCCTACCTCTGTAATGAATGTGAGAAGAGTTTCAGTCTGTTAGAAAATTTAAAAAAACACCAACGAATTCACACAGGAGAGAAACCATACCACTGTAATGATTGCAAGAAGAGTTTCAGTCAGTTACAAAATCTTAAAAAACACCAACGAATTCACACAGGAGAGAAACCGTACCACTGTAATGACTGTGAGAAGAGTTTCAATCAGTGTCAACATTTAAAAACACACCAGATGATTCACACAGGAGAGAAACCATACCACTGTAATGAATGTGAGAAGAGTTTCAATCAGTTACAAAATCTCAAAAAACACCAACGAATTCACGCAACAGTGAAACCCTGAATGCTGGGAAAGGTTTAATGGTCAGAGACATCAGAGCGTCAGACAAAACCGACGCAGTGCGAGACACTGCTTCACACCCTCGCTGGTAAGAGAGAGACATGCTGAGATGTTTAACTCGTGGGAGATGTTGCTTTCAGATAACCCGCTGACCGAGACTGCAAACATTAATTCGGCAATAAACATCTATTGATGGGGACACATGGGTCCGTGCCAGGACTTAAATGTCTTTGTTTCCTATGATTGGCTGTCACGTGTCCTCCCGTCTACTGTTAATAAAAGCCATGCATCTTCCACAGAGGAGGGTGAATCTTGGAGTTCCAAACGCATACAAAACACAGTATGGCAAAACATTACCAATAGAAACACAGTGAATTGAATAAACTTGAATAAAATGTATTTAAAAAGAATGCAATTACACACTGGAGCATACCGGTACTTTTATGTAAAGTTTATGGAACCCAAACCAAAAAAACAACAATATTGTAGGTACACGATAGAGAGTTGGGGGTGTAGTGTTTTGGATTGTCAAGCAGAAACTAGTGTAGCTCTCGCTGTAGCCTTGCCGTTTTGAGGATAGCCATGGGATCAACTCATCTTCCTCACCGAAGCCCTGCCTGGATCACATGATCGTGAGTGTTTAGCTGTCTTGCTGATTGAAGAGAAAGAAATGCATAATTAAGAAATGAATATATACATTATACATCATTGCAAAAAACTACATTAACCTCGTAGTTAGGGTTGAACTCATCACCACAAAAGCAAGGAAATGTGGCGGTAGGGGTTTTAACCCTACATAGTAAATCTAGCAAAATAGTAAAACACTGTTGATGGTTTGTATCTACATAGTTTTTTGAAATCTGTGATGCAGGTAAAAAAAAATAAAAAAATGAAGTGTCTCTTAAGGTGGCTTCACACTAGACAACATAAGTGACTTAATGTAATGCAGTAGCCTTTTATGTCTGTTTAAACAGGTTTTAATGGACAAGACAAAGTTCGTTTCACAAGGTCTCAAAACGTGTCATGTTTTGTCCATAAAAAAATTATTTATCTAACAATGAAACATTTATAATTATGGCTTCTTTTTTTCTTTTTTTTTTTATTAATTTCATTTTTCAGTGCTTATTTTAAATTATGTTTGAAAAATTATGGGGGTTTTTTTGGGTCTTTTGCTTTTTATATATTGTATGAAATTATTGTTTTCTGTTACTTTCCAAAATGCTTGGGCGTTTTTCTGCCACCATATGTATAGTAACTGGACAGTACTTGCACACTTAAGTTGTCCCTTCTTTCCTTTGCTGTCTTCCACAACGAAATCCCTCTGGTCACGGGCACATTCTCCGGGTTTTTTTGTGTGTCCTAAGCTTTTTTAATAATAATATCACATTATTTTTACATACAATTACCCATTTATACAGTTGGGTTTTTACTGGAGCAATCTAGGTAAAGTACCTTGCTCAAGGGTACAGCAGCAGTGTCCCCCGCCTGGGATTGAACCCATGACCCTCCGGTCAAGAGTCCAGGGCCCTAACCACTACTCCACACTGCTGCCCTATACTCCATTGTAATCTCTCTTAAATCTGGCAAGCAGAGTCTCCAATAGAAATGTAGGAATTTGCTGACACTCAGTACATGGGGCGGGTTTAAAGTATTCAGATTGAATCAATGACAGATACAAGTCAGGAAGGCGGGACATTGCCCAGCAGCACTGGAAAAGGTAGTTTGCTTTTTGTAGCAAGTTTTTTGTTTTGTTTTTTTAAATGTGAAGGGGTGAAGTCGATGTGAATTGATTGACCATTTCCGGTGTTTGTTGGCTATATACCAATTTAATTTTTTAATTTTTATCGGGGTATTTTATCATGTTTTAATCGGTTCAAACGAATATCGGGGCGTGGGGGGGGGGGGTCATACACAAAAAACACTATCATATAATAGACGTATCCCCCCCCCTCCCCAACCCAACTCAACACGACCATCATGACATAATGAAGCTTTCTTCCCTTTGTATAAGTTAGCGATCAGCAGATGTGTCGGCCGTATGAAGAGCGCAGCGTGTGGTTTTCACTAACTCTACTGTGCAGAATAAATGATTTTTTTTTCTATGGGTAAATATCGGGACTTTCTTCCTATGCATCGGGACGCGGGACATTTGCTAGGAAATCAGGACTGTCCCGACCATTGGCATATATGGCTCATTCTTCACTACAGTTAAACTTTGTGATTCTTTTAAATATAATGTTAAGCTGCAGTTACAGTGTGACTGTACTGCACTGTGGTGTTAAACTGCAGTTCAAATGCGCCTACGTATTGTTCAAGGCCATTTAACATAATGAGAAGGGGCTTACCAGCTGATAAAGCTCTTTTTGGGTTATATTGCAATATATTGTTCTCGTTATAGGGTTGGCTAGTGTGGTCCAGTGGTTAAAGAAACGGGCTTGTAACCAGGAGGTCCCCGGTTCAAATCCCACCTCAACCACTGACTCACTGTGTGACCCTGAGCAAGTCACTTAACCTCCTTGTGCTCCGTCTTTCGGGTGAGACGTAATTGTAAGTGACTGCAGCTGATGCATAGTTCACACACCCTAGTCTCTGTAAGTCGCCTTGGATAAAGGCGTCTGCTAAATAAACTAATAATAATAATAATAATTCTGTGAGTAATGCGGTTTGTTGAATTTCATCCCAGGTCTCGTAGCCTTCACTCAGGCTTCATCCCAGCGGTGGACGCTTCGTGGGGTTTTATCGTGGTAAACATTTCTACTTGCATGGAGCTGTTCTTCAGTTCAGGCACCTCAAAAGAGAAAAGCCAACAGGTTTTGTGAACTGTTTCTGAAACAGATAAAGAATAAAAGTACAGTTAACTTTTAATAATTTTTTAATTTGAGTGCGTATTTGTGTAAGTTTCAGTATTTAAGTTACCGTTAGGTCCTAACATTTATGAGCAAAACACATTTTTAAAAAATGTAAGTATAAAATATCTAGTGGTCTACAGTATGTGTGTAAGGCTTTTTTATTTTTAATCTACTGCTTTGCTCTGTAACTCTGCACGCAGCCCAAATAGATGGAAAAAAACTTTATTTAGAATATAACTGGTAGCACTGAGCGAGGGTTTTAAGGGGTTAAACATTTCACTAACTTATTTATTGCTGCCCTCACATGAAGTGGCACTCCGCAGCCTCTGTATACAGTATTATTTAAATACTCATTCACCTTGTAGTACATAAGAAAGTTTACAAACGAGAGGAGGCCATTCGACCCATCTTGCTCGTTTGGTTGTTAGTAGCTTATTGATCCCAGAATCTCATCAAGCAGCTTCTTGAAGGATCCCAGGGTGTCAGCTTCAACAACGTTACTGGGGAGTTGGTTCCAGACCCTCACACTTCTCTGTGTAAAAAAGTGCCTCCTATTTTCTGTTCTGAATGCCCCTTTATCTAATCTCCACTTGTGACCCCTGGTCCTTGTTTCTTATCACTAACCGACACGTTTTCATACATGCCAACAGTCTCTATATGGTCGGGACAGTCCCAATTTCCTAGCAAATGTCCTGCGTCCCGATTCATAGGAAGAAAGTCCTGATATTTACCCATAGAAAAAAAATAATAATTTATTCTGCACAGTAGAGTTAATGAAAACCACACGCTGTGCTCTTCATACGGCTGAAACATCTGCTGATCAGTAACCTATAGAAAAGGGAAGAACTCTTCATTATGTCATAATGGTCGTGTCGAGTTGCGGGGGGGGTGGGGGGGGGGTAGATACGTCTATTATATGATGAGTGTTTTTTGCGTATGACTCCTCCCACGTGTATGATGCGTATACCTCCCCCCCGGAGACGAGCGTCCCGCTGAACAGTTTCCAAATGTTGGCAAATATGAATGAGCAATATGTTAAATCCTTGCTCTCCCTTCGTGCGGCTGACACATCTGCGGATCACTAACTTATACAAAAGGTAAGAACGTTTCATTATGTCTATTTTTATGTCATGATGGTCGTGTCGTTTTGAGTTGGGGGATAAGTCTATTATATTATAATGAGTGTTTTTAATTTTTATGACTCCTCCCATGTGTATGATGCATGTGATAACCTCCCCACCTCGGAGACGAGCGTCCAGTGAACAGTTTCCGAACGTTGGCAAGCATGCGTTTTGTATTGTAGTTTTCACAGACTAGTAAAATTGGATGCTCTGCTGCACTTCTGTAAGTATTGTCAAACAACACTTATCAAGCCATTAAAAATGTACATTGTTAAAAAAATTGCAAATACATCAACAAAAACAAAACACGCATCAAAGCCGTTTGGTGTGCATTCTGGTAGCTGTAGTTCAAACTGGAGAGCGTGTCTATGTGATTGCATTGTTTACAGGCTCCCCCAGAACTACAGGTTCCACAGTGGCCTGACGTCCCTTGAGCAGCTTCGCTGACCCAATCAGCAAACAGTTTGTGTAACAAGGGGCAGGATAACATGTGGAGAGGATTTCAAAAAGTCCCAGATGCTAGCCTGTAATAATGAGAAGAAAGGAAAACAAATACATTGCAGGCCAGGCAAGAATAAAGCTGGTACAGACAAGTAGGAAAGGTGGACAAAACAGGCAAGTATACAGATGGTACAGGTAAGCTGGTAAATGGAAAACAGAAGGCCAACAAGTAACACAAAGGAGAAATGGGTGGAGTGTCCAGTGAGCCTCAAATAAACCCACACACACAACACAAAAACAATGCACAGACAGAAAGATAAAGGTAAATTAAATGATCATAGATGGTAACAATAAAACGGAACAGTTTGGATGGCAATGGATGGTGCATGAAAGTTAGTCCTAACAAGTCCAGCAGAGCAGCAATGGAAGTGAAAACCAAACAAAGTAACAAAAGAACAAAAAAACACAGGAAACAAAGGAGCAAATTAAAATTAATCCAAACAGAAAAGGAATGATCTCGTCAACTGATAAGGAAGTCCAGCAAAGAGTCCAGTTATGATGGTGATTGTAGAAGGTTGAAAAAATTGAGTATGTTGAAACTGAATCTGTCCAGTAGTGCTGAGTTGAATGCTGAACCGTTGTTTGGGAAAAAAAAAATCAGGAGGATCAGGAAAAAATGGAGACTGAACACACAAAACAACAAACACTAAACAGACCTTAATTAAACAGCTACACTTCAACAAGTAACATAGAAACGAAAGGGGTTTATCAAAGTGCAGGACACAATTAAAAAAAAAAACTGACTGTACTGGAATTTTCTAAGGTAGTTTAGGTTCACTGATATTTTAAGTTTATAGATAGATAGATACGATCGATCCATATTTGATGCTTTATTTACTGTAAAGGTTATGTATTTAATCACACGCTGATCAACGTAATATAACGCATCCAGAGATGATAAATAACAAAAGCAATTTAAGTATAAACATTACGATTAAATACCAATAAAAAGCGCACAAATATATATATTTTTTTGGTTTTAATCTGAATAGTGAAATTAAAGCGTCACGTGACTCGTTTAAAACTACATGGTGGGTGGGTTGGTGGGTGGTCTTTGTCCCAGAGCGTTTGTTTTCAGTAGCAGGCTCTATAGTCTCAAGAGGGCAAGCCAAACCCGAGAACATGTTGCTATGCTGGTGTTCTTGCACTCAAATACAGTGGACTTTGTATTGCCATGTGACTGACTTCAAGAGACCAAATATAATTCCTGCTTAGTTTCCTCAACAAATAAACAAATAATTATTTAAAAACAAAACAGGTTATTTGTTTAAAAGTACATTATTATTATTTTATTTCTTAGCAGACACCCTTATCCAGGGCGACTTACAATTGTTACAAGATATCACATTATTTTTACACACAATTACATTATTTTTTACACATTTTTACATACAATTACCCATTTATTATACCCACATCCTGTTGTGAAATGTAATACTGTATAGAGAAGTAAGACAATTTGTGTTTTGTTTTACAAGTAAAGAAAATGCCTTTTTTTCATGTCGCTCCAACAATTCTCAAAAAGCAATAATTAACATATAGTTGTTTTTTGTCTTATGCAGTGGTCAACTTAAAAATAAATAGTTTATATTTGCAAGTTATACAGTTCAGTTCATCTGGAGACATGTATTGTACTGGGTACATAAAAAAATCTGATAAAAGTCCGTCCCTGCCTTTCCCTCCCGGATGCGGAGATACTTTGTCATGCATGCACCATAAACCGACTGTAGCTAGTTATTATTATTATTTGTTTATTTAGCAGATTTTGAATGCTTGAATCAGATCACCGCGTAGTCTTCTTTGTTCAAGACTGAATAGATTCAATTCTTTTAGCCTGTCTGCATACGACATGCCTTTTATTATTATTTGTTTATTTAGCAGACGCCTTTATCCAAGGCGACTTACAGAGACTCGGGTGTGTGAACTATGCATCAGCTGCAGAGTCACTTACAATTACGTCTCACCCGAAAGACGGAGCACAAGGAGGTGAAGTGACTTGCTCAGGGTCACACAATGAGTCAGTGGCTGAGGTGGGATTTGAACCGGGGACCTCCTGGTTACAAGCCCTTTTCTTTAACCACTGAACCACACAGCCTCCTAGTTCAGAATTTCGCTGCCAGGATCCTTACCAGATGTAAAAAAACGTGATCACATCACCCTCCGTCTTGCCCAGCTGCACTGGCTACCTGTAACGATCAGGATTATTTTCAAAACTCTCCTGCTCACCAACAATGCCAACACAATAACGATCTACACTGCTCCCTGGCTATAAGGCTCTCGATTACAACGCACCTCGGATATAACGCTCCTACAGCATGTCCCCCAATTCCCTATACTAGGGATTCATGCAATCCTTCTACAATAAATACAGTACCAGTGTTGTTCAAACTAAACAACTTCTCAGTCTCTCCCTTTTGATACAGTATCTGAACTGAAGAAAAGCTGCGCTGGCACTTTATAACACAGACGCCTTATTCAGCATTCGTTTTATAACTAAATACATATTAGGCCTATTACGTGGTTATCTTTCCTAATGTATTTATTTTTTTGCTGCGAGAGGAGCTGCGGCTTTCTCCGGGAGACGAGACGCTTCAGCCCCGCTCCGGCAGCCGAGCTTGGGGCGAGCCCATCCCCTCTTCCCCTTGCCCGACCCGCTCTCTCCTTCTCGCACTTGGGTTTGCTTGTCTGTCGCTTCGAACTGAACTCCTGACCGCCGTTTAGCCAGGCTATTTATAGTTTAAAAACCGCTAATTAAAATGATCCACATAGCGTTGATTACATGGTGCGTTATGCATGGTTAATTCACGGAAAATTACATTTTTGTTTCAATATATGTGCATTACAAAGAGGGAGTTATTTTATTTTGTATTTTAGTCAGATGTGTGTTGTGTTGTGTCTCCCCCTCTCCCTCCCTCGTTTATAACACTCCGGTTATAACGCTCATATTGTGTGTCCTGAGACCTGCGTTATAGCGAGGGAGCACTGTATTTCATATACTAATGTGACATAACAAAATTTGAATGGTTAACGAGGTGATGAACTGTCCAAACAAGATGTACTAGTTCATATGTTCCATCCATGAATGTAGATTTTTGATCTGAAATGTACTCCTGGTATTTAGGTCTCTTGAAGAGTCTAAAACTCTGTGAATTATCTTGTGTCCTTCAAGACCCAGTCATTTTTTCCCCTCATTCAGTACAGGGATAGGGCTTCACTCTCGTGTGAATTTTTTTGGTGTCTTTTAAGGTTTGATAACTGACCGAATCTCTTCAAACATTCAGTACATTGGTAAGATTTCTCTTTGTGAGTCCGCTGGTGCATTTTCAAGGAACTTAAATACGTGAAACTCTTCTCGCATTGAGCACAGTGATAAGGTTTCTCTCCTGTGTGACTGCACTGGTGTCTTTTAAGATTTTGTAACAGCGTGAAACTCCTCGCACACTCTGTGCAGTGATAAGGTTTCTCTCCTGTGTGAATGCGCTGGTGTGATTGAAGATGTCCTAACTGTGTGAATCTCTTCCCACACACAGAGCAGTGATAAGGTTTCTCTCCCGTGTGAACGCGCTGGTGTCTCTTAAGATTTTGTAACAGCGTGAAACTTCTCCCACACTCAGTACATTGATGAGGTTTCTCTCCTGTGTGAACATGCTGGTGTCTTTTAAGATATTGTAACTGCGTGAAACTCTTCCCACACTCAGTGCAGTGATAAGGTTTCTCTCCTTTGTGATTTCCTTTAGCAGCCAGAGAAAAAAAACAAAAAAAGAGAAGAGACAAAGGTTATTGTACAGCATTCTTACACACTGGCTCTTCTGCAGGGCTTCCCCTTATAACCATGACCAACTCCTACAGTGAACTCTGATGAGAATACAGTCAAACCCGCTTAATATCGCTCCTGTTAATACCAGCCAGGGTGAATATAGTGGGTATCAATAAGTACAAATGCTTGAGAATATCACTTTGATTATTAACCCTCTAAACCACATAACGCCCATCCTGGAACACCCGTGTTTTTGTTCAGGCGCTGCAATAATCATTATTGCATCAACACGCTCAAATCAGTCTTCCGTATACACAGTAGGGATTCACTTATGACCTGGAAGTGGAAATAACGTGTGTTCACATTTGAACTTTTGAAGCTATCCATGTTTGAAGAACACCAAAACAAAGATGGATGCGCCCGAGATGAGATGGTTTCAGAAATTCATTCTGATGAAGCAGGTGATCCTGAATCATTCTCGTCTGCCTCACACATGGATTTAGATGAACTACAAGTTTCAAAAAAGTGAAATATCGCTGGTATACCAAACTTATAAGAAAACTGTATGATGCGCTGTTTATAAGTAATTGAATCACATGCTAGAAACAATGTAAAAAAATAGCAAGGCAGTTAGTATTGGGAATTGAATATCTGTAATCTGTTTGATTTGGTTGTGGCTGGACTGATTTACAAGAAGCAGCAGGTTGTGTTGGTTGTGAATAACGATGTGTTACATGCAAGCTTTGTCTTTTTTCATTATAGTGTATGCTGTTGTTTTATACCGACTTGTTGGAGCCTTGGCATGTTTGTATTTGCTGAAGTAAATATAATAAGCAGGTGTTTTTGTTGTACTTTGTTGGATAGAAATTTTGTTTATGCATGAGCTCTGTGTCTTGTATGTATATTTCTGTTTGTTTCAGGGAACTTAAATTTCAATAATATTATAAAGCTGTGGGAGCAGCACAACTGCAAACAGTCTACCAGAAACAGGGAAAGGCAAAGATCCAACAGCATTCAAAACAGGCATGATTGTGGGTGCACATCTAGCAGGGTCACAGCAGCAAGGATAGTTATGTTGCAACTTGCAAGCCATTGACATAGTGGTTAGGTTCAATTGCGCTGTAATTACCAACAAAAGAAATCTTCAGCACACTTCTACAGTCTAGTAATTAAACAGGCAGCTCAATGTTTCTTGTTTTGTATGATTACCTCTAAATCCCAGTTCACATTCAGGTGGACAATCATCACACAGGCTGGATCCCAGCTGGTTGTTCTCCTCAAGTGTACAGACATTATTTTCAGAAGGAACTTCCTCTGCGATGGGGACACATTCCTGTTCTATGAATTCCTCTTTAATAGCAACACATTCCAGTTGAGGGACCTCTTCATCTTTAACACATGTCAGCTCTGTAACCTGCTTTAAACTTGCACACCACTCCTGGTCAAAGGACTCCTCTAGTGTGTAAACTGCTTCTATCCTTGGCGCCTCAGGTTTAGGGATAGCACGGCTCTCTGTGGGATCTGTGTGAAAGAATTGTACAACATTATAACTCTTACTTACTAGCCAGGTTCCTCGACAAAGCCAGCCCCTTGTCAGAATTTGCCCTCACTGCAGCAAACCCCACGAGTTAGGGACAACATGTCCTCTAATAACACAACCAAGTGAATTCACACCAAGGAGCTTGACAGTGGAAATGGACGGCGAGCTACCAGGAAGACAAAGGCCAGCCCTGCAGGAGTCTGCTTGAGCTCACTGGGCACCTGGCCAACAAAAATGGCCTCTAGACACCACAGGATGGAGAGCTAGGAATGATGCTGGATCCAACATTGCTTCTAAAGTATCTGTGGTAGAGGGGTGATCAATGCCTCAAATTGAAGCTGAAATTATTTTTTGAAATTAAAAAAATAAAAAGAACATTTCATCCCACCCATTTCCATGTTTTATGTTTTGTGTTTTTAAATACAATATTTATTACAACTCCTATCAACCTTCTGTGTTATTTGCCTTGACTCAGGGATTGTATCAAAGTAAACCTCTCAATTATTTGATATGCGTTAGACTGGAATTTTAAAAGCATTTTCTGTCCAACTGACCCTTATACTTTTCATTACAAAACGTATTCTAAAATATCCATGGCTAAATGGATGACACTTTTTCAGGGTATGCATCTAAAATTCTAATTAAAAGTCTCTTTTAAAATACCGTAACAAAACTAAAGGTGGTGGGCGATATACCTCAAAAAATATATCATGATATTTAGTTCAAGACGATATACCATACATATCACAATATAATTAATATTCTGAAAGGTTTTTTTTTTTTGCAATAGTACGCTAAAATATAGAACTAGAAATGCTTTTAAAATCTGCTTTTATCGAATACTACAGGCCCAAAACACTGTTAATACTGCACGTTTAAATCATTTCCAAAACATAACAAGCTTTCCTTTCCAAGAATTTGATGTATTAAGGCCATGGAGGGGAAAAAACAAACAAAACATATTTTACCAGAGTAAATTACTTACTCTTTCGCCATGGATTGTACGGATATACACTAGGTAAGTTTATTAACATGCAACAGAAACGTTGAGCAAGTAAATAAAATTGTCGACTTGCATTATGAGTGCAGTGAATGAAAATTGATTTTTTTTTTTTTCAAAAATGGATTTGCACGACCAACACATGCGTGATAAGTAATATTTTTGTTGTCATTTTTCTTTTTAAAACTGATTATGGTGGCTCCCGAGTGGCGCATCCAGTAAAAGCACTCGCTAGAGTGCAGGATGCGCTCTATAGCCTGGACGTCGCCGGTTTGAGTCCAGGCTATTCCACAGCCGACCGTGGACGGGAGCTCCCAGGGGGCAGCGCTCAATTGGCCGAGCGTCGTCCGGGGGGAGGGAGGGTTAGGTCGGCCAGGGTGTCCTCGGCTCACCGCGCACCAGCGACCCCTGTAGTCTGGCCGGGCGCCTGCGGGCTTGCCTGTAAGCTGCCCAGAGCTGCGTTGTCCTCCGACGCTGTAGCTCTGAGGCAGCTGCACGGTGAGTCTGCATCGTGTAAAGAAGCAGGCGGCTGACGGCACACGCTTCGGAGGACAGCGTGTGTTCGTCTTCGCCCCTCCCGAGTCAGCGCAGGGGTGGTAGCGGTGAGCTGCGCCTAAAAATAATTGGCCATTTTAAATTGGGGAGAAAATAATAAAAACTAATTGGCAACGACTAAATTTATTGAAAAAAAAAAAAAACTGATTATGGTATTTTATGGTATACGATTGTATTGTAAAAGGAAACATGGACTATTTATAACTTGACAAATATGACTCGCACCTCAAGATGCTAAACCACAAAAAGGTGTCAGTAACTTTACATTACAAAAATACAGTAGTAGTAATTATATTAAACTAATTATATATATATATATATTTAAATACTATATATATATATATCCTGAATCTGTGTTCTTGTAACTTTATTATTGTGAATGTTTGGATTTTGTCAGCAAACACGTTATCCAACTGACAGTTAGAAGGAGACTCTTTATAGTTTAGTTAGCGCTCCCAGAAGGTGTTAGGTTTGGTTTGTTTGCTTTTAAGTATCAAACTTAAGGCACAAACTGCAGTGTTTGGCAAATACACATACAGATATTGCTCTGTTTAAAAATACTGGAGTATGGCTGCGGTGGGTTGTGTCCATCGGCATCAGGAACCCAACAATACATGACAAAGTCGCCCAGACTTAAAAATCAACCATTTATCTAAAAATGTATTTTCAGGCAAACAGTTTAGTCAAACATGAAACCCCAATTTGCTGCTGTAGATTGATATCAAAGGTCACAAATCATTGACCTAACCCTCTGCAATATGGTTAGTGAAAGTCTCAATGGGACTAGAGGTTTGTTAAATTTAGTAAACAGTTTACTTGGAATGACCAAGTAATACCATCAAAAAGATCAATCTTACCTTGAAATAATCCCTGGTTCTCATTCCTCTGAAAGTCTTGTTCATTGCAGTCGGGGTTCATGTTTCTGAGAGGTTGTTTAATGTCTGCATCTGCAGCGTTCATGCATTCCCGCACTGCTTTCAACTCGCTCTCTGATATTTCCAATCTCAGCTTCAGACTTTCATTCTCTTTCTCCTTTCCAGCCATTTCCATTCGGAATTCAGTGAATTTGCCGCCGACAACTTTTGTAATTTCGCACAAGACGGTGTCTACAGCCGCTTTCACTGCGTGCTCGATGGTAGAGGCGAGCTCGTCTTGAAAGAGCGACACGGAGACACTGACCTCCATCTTCACTGACTGTTAACTTAGAGACTCGTGTAGCAGAATTTTTTTTTTACTTAAGAATTAACATTTATATAAAACCAGCACTTTTTTTTGCATGACAACCAAAGAAAACAAACAACAGACTCGTTTTACTTTTGCAAGGAGTAACTTTCACGCTCCACTCCACTTAAATAAAACAGAAAAAAGGTCTCCGTTTCACAACTCAGTGCAGGTGATAAACGAACACGAAAATATGAATCATCAGGAAACATTTTAACCCAACGTAATACTTCAAACAGCAGGTGATTAAATGTTGTAAAATCAGCAGCCGCGGTTCTCGCCTCTCTCTCCACAGCATAAACAAAGCACGCGTTTCAATTTCCTGTAACGAAGTGAAAGCGTCACTTCTAGTAGGCGTGCCCGGTTGGAATCCTCACGTATTATTGGCTGCAGGAACACTCTAAACCCAACCTTGCGAGGCTGATTGGCTGGCCTCCCTGTGGAATTAGGGCGGGATCGCGATCGGAAGAGGAGGTTATGAAACTGGAAGCCGGGGTAGCCACGTGGCTGCTACTGTGTTGTGGTTTGCTCTTCAGTGTCCTGTTGGTGGATCCGAAATGGTGCCAGTTTCGACTCTGGTTTGTCGAGCTTTGCATTCCAAAGCTGCTGCTGAATGGTGGGTGGTTGTATTTTGTTTGATTTATTAACGGATAGGACTGTTTTTTTTTTTTTATATCTGAATGGTTTTAGTTAAAGTGATAGTTTAGATATGAAACAGAAGGCTTGAGAGAGAGAGAGAGAGGGAGAGAGAGAACAGGGGGTAAACAGGTAAACAAGAGGTAATCAGGTAAACAAAACTTACTTATTGTACTTTAATTCACTTTGATATTTTAGTCATACTACAGTACACTAAATATCAACTTCATTCAAAACGGAATTTGGAAAGTGAACTACATAAAGAAAAAGTGTACATTGTAATTACATTTATATCTATTATTATTATTATTATTATTATTATTATTATTATTATTATTATTATTTATTTCTTAGCAGGGCCCCAATTTGAAATTCCTTATCCAGGGCGACTTACAGTCGTAAACAAAAATACATTTCAAGAATCGCAGTACAAGTAATAATACAATTAAGAGCACGATAAAATAAAATAAAATAAAATAAAATAAAAGCTGACAACACGCTACTCGCTGTCGTGCTGAAGGGGGAACTGCGTTACTACCAAACATTCCCCAGGAAACGCTGTCTCACAAACTCTTGTGCTGATTCCATTTCAGTACGTTCAAAAGTTCCTACTAGTTTCTATTTTAAAAACACATTTAGCAACTCTTATTGGTTTACTTTTAGACATTACACCGGTGTTTAGTTTAACTTTCAGTTATTAACAATCAATGTTATTTAAAGTTTCTAATTATTTCAACTTCTACTCCTTGCTTAAATATTTAAATATAAGCTATACATGTTACAGTTGTTTGTCTGCTTCGTGACTGCTTGTTTTATTACAGTTTCAAATCAGCTCAGCTCACATTGAATGCCCAATTGATTTTTATGCTGCACTGTATTTTTCTTTATTTTTTATTTTTTATATATAAATTTAGTCGTTGCCAATTAGTTTTTTTATTATTTTCTCCCCAATTTGAAATGCCCAATTATTTTAGGCTCAGCTCATCGCCACCACCCCTGCGCTGACTAGGAGGGGAAGACGAACACACGCTGTCCTCCGGCGTGCAGCCGTCAGTCACCCGCTTTACACGCTGCAGACTCACCGCAGCCCTCAGAGCTTCAGCGTCGGAGGACAACGAGCTATAGAGCGATCCTGCACTCTAGCGAAGTGCTTTTACTGGATGCGCCTCGGAGCCCACTGCACTGTATTTTTCGATAGGTGTAGATAATGGCTAATAACAATGAAGTTTGGGGATTTTTAATTATGTCTATGTCATTTGTGTTTACGGTTTTATTTAAACATGTTATCAATATGCTACATGAGTGTGCAGTAAAAGTGATAGGACAGAGACAGTTCAAATGGCGACGAGCTTTTCAATACAGGAGAAAAAGATGCTCAATCAATGTATTTGCCTTCCAACAACGCTTCCTCTGCGAGTGAAATGTCAAGGTTTGTAAACTACCTACAACCACGCTCTTCAGATGTATTCTCCCATAACTAAACATTGGATCAAATATAGATAGGAAACTAGTGTTTCTACTAGTTCTCCATCAAAGAAATTGGCGGTTTTGTTACTGCTACATTGTCTGTAGGAATTTTCTTATTTGCAACTCTTTTGTATAATTGCAGCACGCAGCAGTACAATGCAGCAATTACGCAAAAATACCATCGTCGAAAATTGCAACTGTGTACCAAACCAGACTTAAACAAACAGCATACATGTATCCATTACAATCTGCTCACTCTGCTTTAAAATCTATACTTAAAACCCAATTCAAAATAATAATATATATTAAAAAAAAGTCAAATGAAGGACTGGGGCTACTGTTAGCATCAAACGTGTTACCAAATAGATCTGATATCCAGAGCTAGCAGAAACTTCACAGTGTATGAAGACTAAAGTGTTTAAATAGATATGATCATATCGCGCCACGTGAGCCCTGTGCTCGGGTGATTACAAACGATCCACCCCAGACAGGTTAGCATTCACACAGGGCAACAAGAATAGATCCACACCAGGGTGTATTGCCCAGACGAGCGAGACCACCTATTCTTCTGATCTTGAATCGATCGCTTGCTCTAAGGCCCAGTTCACGTGGGAGCGGTTGGACGCCGCTTGAGGTGTGCAGGGTCTTCTTCACGCCCAGTTACAAAAGCACTTATTTCATGCTGCACTGTAACCCTTGTAAATTGTATTGGATAAAGGCATCTGTTAATTATTATTATTAGCAAGCACTAAATCTGTAACAGAATCCACCATTCTAATACTGAAGTTTTACAGACATATCGAAACATTGACATAAGAAAGTTTACAAACGAGAGGAGGCCCCATTCAGCCCATCTTGCTTGTTTGGTTGTTAGTAGCTTATTGATCCCAGAATCTCATCAAGCAGCTTCTTGAAGGATCCCAGGGTGTCAGCTTCAAAACATTACTGGGGAGTTGGTTCCAGACCCCCACAATTCTCTGTGTAAAAAAGTGCCTCCTATTTTCTGTTCTGAATGCCCTTTATCTAATCTCCATTTGTGACCCCTGGTCCTTGTTTCTTTTTTTTCAGGTCGATAAAGTCCCCTGGGTCGACATTGTCTATACAGGATTTTGAATGTTTGAATCAGATCACTGCGTAGTCTTCTATGTTCAAGACTGAATAGATTCAATTCTTATAGTCTGTCTGCATACGACATGCCTTTATACCTGCCCACATTATACCTGCCATTATACCCTCCCACACAGTGAAGTGTAGCCTCCTTCAGCTCCCTCACCGGGGAAGGGCCTTGCGCTGCCAGTGTCTACAGGAACGCACTTTGATGCTGTTGTAAAACCATAGCTGCAGTGTAGATAGGGTGTTCAGACTAGGGTTACCAGACGTCCCGGGGAAACTGGGATTGGCCCAGTTGTCAGTTTAAATCTTTTGTCCCAGTCAGAAACAGTAAACGTGTTAAATCGTCCCGGTTTTTCTATTGTATTCACATACGTTGTTGCTTGACGTACAGAATTGTAGCATTCTGCTCAGCAAGACAACAGCAAAGTTTATTAGGTTGTGTTAACAGCATTCAAAAATAAAATAGTCAAGCTTTTGGATTAAAGTTTAAATCATTAATATTCTGTTTAACTTCTCGGACCATGTCTAGTTTATTTTAATTTTATCTTGGTAGTGCCACCAGCCTTCAGTCCCACTTGTGCTTTGATAAAAAAAGTCATTTTGATACAACTGATTTAATCTCTCTCTCTCTATCAATCACATGCTTAAATGGTAAGAGCTGGTCTAATGTTTTTTAAAATGGCTTTTTCTATGTTACACATGTTTTGGTCTGATGAAGGTAGAATAGAAAGCAATGCATTGTTATGATCTGTAGTATTTTCCTTTTGGTTAATTGTGATTTGTTATTATATTGTGTTATTTGAACTGCTTCAGAGTTGCTATTTGAAGAAAACAATGTCCTGTTTCTTTTTTCACTGTGGAAATCTGGTAACAATAATAATTATTATTTATTAGCAGACGCCCTTATCCAGGGCGACTTACAATTGTTACAAGATATTACATTATTTTTACATACAATTCCCCATTTATACAGTAGGGGTTTTACTGGAGCAATCTAGGTAAAGTACCTTGCTCAAGGGTACAGCAGCAGCGTCCCCCACCTGGGATTGAACCCACGACCCTCTGGTCAAGAGTCCAGAGCCCTAACCACTACTCCACACTGCTGCCCTGAAATTCAAACGTAATTTTAGATTTCAACAAACAAAATCCAAAATAGATTATTTAGTTAACTTAAACAACCATATCTGCAATCAAAATGCCCACATATTGTGTTAAGGCTGGTCAGAAATAGCAACCAAGACACAGCAGCTGCAGCTAAGCGCCTTGGCACAGTTTTAATTGCACACTTTTCTCTCTCAACATTCATTCCTTTGTTCTTTTATAGGGTGTACCACCTGGCCGCATATCACACTTTTCAATAAAACAATCGCACCATACCAATTTAACAATTACATTCACCTGTGGCTGTGCATAGGCAGCCACAAAACACACATTTCATAGTGTGCAGGACCTCTGCCACACTATATATCAAAACAATTATTAAGGGGCTCCCAAGTGGCGCATCCGGTAAAGGCGCTCCGTGCGGAGTGCAGGATGCGCCCTATAGCCTGGAGATCGCAGGTTCGAATCCAGGCTGTGTCACTGCCAACCATGACCGGAGGTTCCTAGAGGGCGGCGCACAATTGGCTGAGCGCTGCCCGGGTAGGGATCGCTTAGGTCGACAGGGGAATCCACGGTTCACCGTGGCTGATAGGGCACCTGCGGTTCTGCAGTGGAGCCATGCAGATCTGTGTTGTCCTCCGGCATTATAGGTCTGGTGGCCTCGCTGTGGATCCGCAGTGTGAAAAATGACAGATTGGCAGGAGCACGTTTCGGAGGACGTGTGTTCCAGCCTCCGTCTCCCGAGTCGCCAGGGGGTTGTAGCGGTGAACCGGGATACAAATAACAATTGGGCATTACAAACTGGGGCGAAAACTGGTGCAACGACTAATAAAAAATCAAAATATATTCTTGTGCTGCAATCATTTTTATAATATATACTTGGTTAAAAAGCTCCAATTGCAACGTTTGACAGTAATTAATATAGGCTACATATCTAAGATTGGTGATATATGGTTGTGCTTTCTTGTTTTTGTTAGCACCCATGCAGCACTATTTTGTACATACTGCAGCCTTTGAATTGATTTTTTAGAATCCAGCAAGCAAAGAATTCCAATAGTCCAATCTAGATGAGATGAAGGCATGTATTAGCTTCTCTGCATCAGGCAATGATAAGGATGATCTCGCTAGAATATGTTCCAGTTTCACACACACAGCATACAATATTGTTGACCAGCTTGTCCCAATGACAGGTTAGTTTCATAAAGCAATGTTAGTTTGCCTAAACAGTTTATTTAGGGACCTATGTTGCTACACCAGGTACCTTCCTCCCAGATATAATCCCATGAAGAAAGGAAAGCTCCAACACCAGTTCATTCTATTTATTTATTTATGTATTTATACAGACATTTAACACATCGAGACCTAAATCTCATTTACAAGGGGGTCCTGTCAACAAACATATACAATAAAACAACACAATATCATGTGTGGGACTGTCTTAATCATTTTAGGAGTCATAAGAAAAGGACATTCACCCAAACATGTGTGGATCCTTAAATCAGGATCAAAACATTTACAAGAGGCCCTAAAGATAATCTAAAAGAGACTATCAAATTTACCACATCATGGTTAAAAGAGTTGAAAGTTTTTGGAAACCAATAGGCAAAGGACATTTTACCCAAACATGTGCCAACCCTTGGAACGACCAGGCTGGCAGAATCACAGGAACGCAGATTATAGTTGGTATGATGCCTATTAACCAGAGCAGTTAAATAACCAGGCACCTGTTCTTTAAGAAACTTAATCACAAAACAGTACCAATGATACAGCCTTCGGTCTGCAAGTGAAAAACAGCTTAATTTTACATACATGTTGCAATGATGAGTCAGGGTGGGACATTCTAATACAAATCTGCAGCACGCATTGTAAAATATGTCTAGTTTATGTAAACAGTGAGTAGAAGTACACTGGTAAATGTAATCACCATAATCAAGGACAGGGAGAATAGCAGTAGTCACCAATTTTGATCTGCTAGACTGAGAAAAGATCTTCCTACTTCTAAAAAGGAAGTCTAATTTAGGTCTTACCTTTGAAATCAGTTTGTCAATATGATGATTAAATGTATGATGCTCATTAATCCATATGTCTAAGTAACAACAGTCCAAGATCGATTAGTATACTGCTTTCTATAGAACAGAATAACATAGTTTGCGTCTTCAATACATTAAATAACAATCTATCATGAGTTTTTTTTGTACAACGTCAAATGCAGTCTGCAGATCCCTTTCGACCTCCAGTATGCAGTGTCCTGCCGAGTATAGACTAGAATCATAAGCATAGAGATGCATGTTAGTGTTAGTATCATCCAAGATCATTAACATAGAGAGTATAAAGGACTGAGCCAAGGACAGAACCCCTGAGGTACCCCCGTAATCAGAGGTTCAAAACTGGAAGTAATACCATCAGCTTTAATATCTTGTGTTCGATCTATTAAGTAGTTCTTAAACCAATCCACTGCTCTATTACTTAATCCCAGTTGGAGTAGTTTTTTTTTTTTATACTCAATATTAAATGGTCTACGGAATCAAATGCTTTGGACAAATCCAAGAGCAGAGCACCAACACACTTACCAGCATCCAAAGCTATCGATGTATCATTAATGACTTTAAGAACAGCAGTTTGCACACTATGTTTTGGCCGAAATCCAGTTTGGATTTCTGTTAAGATATTATTCTGCTCTAAAAAAATACTTTTAATTGCTCATTTACAAGGTTTACCTAAGAACTTTGTTATTCTTAGGTAACAGTATTAGGTAAATACTGACTTGATAAAGACAACTGGTAGTTTCTGGTGGTTTATGCATATGTACTATTAAATAATTGCACACAATTGATTTTTTTTTTTTTTGCAACTTTTAAAAAGCTAGTATAAGGATAAGGATATCAACATACTGTAGGATGTTTAATATTATTTACTCAAAGAAAGGAGGAACAAATTACAAAGAGTACTCTGTCCAGGAAAGTAAGCATTTGTGGTGATATATTTGTGCTTTATCTGTATTTAGTAGAGCTGAATAAGCTGGTGGCATTGCATTAGTAAAATCATTTTGTAATGAATGAAGAGGGGCTAGTTATTATTCATTTCTTAGCAGACGTCCTTATCCAGGGCGACTTACAATTGTTACAAGATATCACATTATTTTTACATACATTTACCCATTTATACAGTTGGGTTTTTACTGGAGCAATCTAGGTAAAGTACCTTTCTCAAGGGTACAGCAGCAGTGTCCCCCCCACCTGGGATTGAACCCACGACCCTCTGGTCAAGAGTCCAGAGCCCTAACCACTACTCCACACTGCTGCCCAGTTGATTAGAAACTGTGTGGTGTTGCAAATTCAATTCCCCCTTCTCTCATCTGTCAGTGGATACCCACTGCCCCCTTTTACAGGCTGTAACAAGGGTCTGAATTTAAACACCAGCATGTTCAGATACCATCTCAGTATGCTTAGTTTAAAACATGTAGATCTCTTGCTGAGAACAAAAGGTTTAATTTCTCTCCATGAGGGAAATGTTCTTTGTCTTCAATGTCCACTTCTCAAAAAGCTAGTTTATATAATTTCTGTAAATTATATTATGGTCTCATTAAACAGTATTTCTACATCCTGAATGAAATGAAATCAGGAATTTCCTGGTGGTTTTTAAGGCGTGCCTTTAGATTAAACCTTTGCCCATATTCAGCCCAGTAGGTAGTGTTTCACTACTGTGTGAATGAGCTGGTGTGATTTTAGTCTGTCTAATCGAGTGAAGCTTTTCCCACATTCATTACAGTGGTGTGGTTTCTCTCCTGTGTGAATTCGCTGGTGTTGTTTAAGGGTTACTAATTGAGAGAAGCTCTTTCCACATTCATTACAGTGGTGTGGTTTCTCTCCTGTGTGAACTCGCTGGTGTTGTTTAAAGTTTCCTAACTGAGTGAAGCTCTTTCCACATTCAATGCAGTGGTGAGGTTTCTCTCCTGTGTGAGTTCGCTGGTGTACTTTAAGTTTTCCTAATCCACTGAAGCTCTTCTCACATTCATTACAGTGGTGTGATTTCTCTGCTGGGTGAGTTTGCTGGTGTCTTTTTTTTAACCTTGCTGTCACACAGGGTGGTCCATGTTGTGATGAAGGATGTGTTTGGATAGCCTCCAGCTGGGAGATGTGATGCTTCCTCTGAATGGAACCCAGCTCAGCCCCATCCTCTCCATTAGTATACAAGTCATGAGATGTCTCTCCTTCATTTAATAAAGCCTCAAGCTTGATTGCTTCAGGTTTAACAGGGACAGATTCAAGTACAGGACTCTCCTCTTTAATGGGGACAGGTTCCAGTTCAGGAAGCTTCATACCAGTACCTGAAAAAAAAAAAAAAAAAACATTTCATATGCGATACCTATTGTAGTACCTTATAAACATTAGTGCTGACCACAAAGAAAATGTTTTTTCTTTTTTTTTGTTGCATTCTAACTTGGTGTGCTCATTGTAAGATGCTCAAGAATGAATCCAAAAGATCAGTTCAGACATGTACCTATATCATATAGTTATTAAATCCAGGGTAGCAGTGTGGAGTAGTGGTTAGGGCTCTGGACTCTTGACAGGGGGGTTGTGGGTTCAATCCCAGGTGGGGGACACTGCTGCTGTACCCTTCAGCAAGGTACTTTACCTAGATTGCTCCAGTAAAAACCCAACTGTATAACTGGGTAATTGTATGTAAAAATAATGTAATTGTATGTAAAAATAATGTGATATCTTGTAACAATTGTAAGTCGCCCTGGATAAGGGCGTCTGCTAAGAAATAAATAAAAAAATAAAAAAAAATAATAATAATAATAATTGTGCCTACAAACTAGCCTTCAATCTGAACAAAAACTATATATTCTAACTAGTGTTCAATGGAGTAGTTTTTAATAGCCTATAATTCAAAATGTAACACAGAATATAAACATCATATAAATCATCAGTCTCAGAGCTTTGGTGGGCCCCAAGCTGTACCTTTTACAATATACATAAGAACATAAGAAAGTTTACAAACGAATGATTGACAGAAAATGAATTTCATTGCCCCTGGTCTGCTTCATCTCAATATCAGGGGATGTGTGCTGATAGTGAAATACACACCATGTGACTCTATGTTCAAGTAACAACAGAAAGTCAAGCTGTTTTTTTTCACACAGCAGTCTGCACTAAAATAATTAGACCTTTTTTTGGTACACTGGTGTAATGCATGATGTATCATATTCCCACCACCAGTACAAATCCTTGCTAAAAAGCCATTTGTTATTTTGTGGATTTACTATTTAGAGAGAATACTGATTCATACTGTTAAGTAAATCCTGCATTTTAAGACAATGAATAAATTAAACTTACTTTAAACATTATATAGAACATTAATTGAATGTATTTGATGTTGGGTCTGGTATGATTCTGCAAGGTCCAGTAAGGTTTCACAGTAAACCAGGAGTGAATTACTACAGGCCACAATTAGAGCACAACAGGAATTCTGTCAGATCAACATAAGTTTCTGTTAACCTGTGCTTGTGGAAGTTTCCCAATCTTGTATTTCTAAACATTACAGCCCCAGTTCCTCATAAGTTTACTTTTCAGCACTGCATTTAAAGTTTCCATCTCCAATTTCAAATGCTATTGTTTATAACTGCACGTGATTGTTATTGTATGCTTGTTTATTTAAAAGTAAATTGATGATCAATTGCCTAATTAATGAAAATTAAATTCAGTTACAGTAATAAAAGCACCTGTTCTAAGATATGGATTTGAGTCAGGACTCTGGCAGAGTATGCAGAACCTACACCAGACACTCACGAGAGAGCCAGGGCACTGCCACAGGACACGAGACTCAGCACAGCCAGGACAGCACAGGACACGAGACTCAGCACAGCCAGGACAGCACAGGACACGAGACTCAGCACAGCCAGGACAGCACAGGACACAAGACTCAGCACAGCCAGGGCACTGCCACAGGACACGAGACTCAGCACAGCCAGGACAGCACAGGACACAAGACTCAGCACAGCCAGGACAGCACAGGACACAAGACTCAGCACAGCCAGGACAGCACAGGACACAAGACTCAGCACAGCCAGGACAGCACAGGACACGAGACTCAGCACAGCCAGGACAGCACAGGACACGAGACTCAGCACAGCCAGGACAGCACAGGACACGAGACTCAGCACAGCCAGGACAGCACAGGACACAAGACTCAGCACAGCCAGGACAGCACAGGACACGAGACTCAGCACAGCCAGGGACAGCACAGGACACGAGACTCAGCACAGCCAGGACAGCACAGGACACAAGACTCAGCACAGCCAGGACAGCACAGGACACAAGACTCAGCACAGCCAGGACAGCACAGGACACGAGACTCAGCACAGCCAGGACAGCACAGGACACGAGACTCAGCACAGCCAGGACAGCACAGGACACAAGACTCAGCACAGCCAGGACAGCACAGGACACGAGACTCAGCACAGCCAGGACAGCACAGGACACAAGACTCAGCACAGCCAGGACAGCACAGGACACGAGACTCAGCACAGCCAGGACAGCACAGGACACAAGACTCAGCACAGCCAGGACAGCACAGGACACAAGACTCAGCACAGCCAGGACAGCACAGGACACAAGACTCAGCACAGCCAGGACAGCACAGGACACGAGACTCAGCACAGCCAGGACAGCACAGGACACAAGACTCAGCACAGCCAGGACAGCACAGGACACGAGACTCAGCACAGCCAGGACAGCACAGGACACGAGACTCAGCACAGCCAGGACAGCACAGGACACAAGACTCAGCACAGCCAGGACAGCACAGGACACGAGACTCAGCACAGCCAGGACAGCACAGGACACGAGACTCAGCACAGTCAGGACAGCACAGGACACAAGACTCAGCACAGCCAGGACAGCACAGGACACGAGACTCAGCACAGCCAGGACAGCACAGGACACAAGACTCAGCACAGCCAGGACAGCACAGGACACAAGACTCAGCACAGCCAGGACAGCACAGGACACGAGACTCAGCACAGCCAGGACAGCACAGGACACAAGACTCAGCACAGCCAGGACAGCACAGGACACGAGACTCAGCACAGCCAGGACAGCACAGGACACGAGACTCAGCACAGCCAGGACAGCACAGGACACAAGACTCAGCACAGCCAGGACAGCACAGGACACAAGACTCAGCACAGCCAGGACAGCACAGGACACGAGACTCAGCACAGCCAGGACAGCACAGGACACAAGACTCAGCACAGCCAGGACAGCACAGGACACGAGACTCAGCACAGCCAGGACAGCACAGGACACAAGACTCAGCACAGCCAGGACAGCACAGGACACAAGACTCAGCACAGCCAGGACAGCACAGGACACAAGACTCAGCACAGCCAGGACAGCACAGGACACGAGACTCAGCACAGCCAGGACAGCACAGGACACGAGACTCAGCACAGCCAGGACAGCACAGGACACAAGACTCAGCACAGTCAGGACAGCACAGGACACGAGAGTCAGGACAGCGCAGGACACAAGACTCACTGACCTGTGCTGTCCTGTACTGTCCGCGGGACAGCGCTCTGCATGCCTCGGGTCACAGAACACAGAAAACCCTACTGTAAACACTGCTCATGATATCATTGTGAAGAAGAAATATGCAGATCTGCCTGTGAATGTTTATGTGGGTAATTCAGTGGAAGACTGCTTTGACATTTTCACAACAACTAGAAAGGTACAGTGAAAGGTAAATGCATACTATCAGTTGCTGTACAATATTGAGCTGATGTATGCTGTCTTAGCATGGATATCTACCTGGTGCACAATTATTTAAAAATATTTAGATAATTGTGTCATGTAACTTTGAGTCTAATAATTCAGTCAGTTGTACCCTGAAGACCTATTCAAATAATAGACATTTAACATCATGAAAAAACTATCTGTACTTTTTTAAGCCAGAAAGCATGTTTCAGGATATTGACATGTACATTTGATCCTGCAAACATTAAAACCTGTGAGTCTGATCATGAAAACAATCCAATTTCATGTGTAGAATACTTCCAGTTTAAACAATTCTAGAGAAAGCAATGCTGTTTCCATGTAAATTAGGTCACCAATAGCACTGTCATATAGTAACGGTGTTTCAAGCAGGTTTCAGAGAAGGGAGCACTACAATTAGTGTTGGGGATTGTACACAGCTTTTTTCTGAAGTCCAGTGAAGACGCCAAACAGAAATTAATGACTCCCTAACGCAGTGTATTCCACAGGCTTTCTTCCCCTCTTTCAATAAAGCCCCCCTCTATAGATCTGCATTCCAGTGTCACTCACCTCTCTCAGTGATGCCAGAAGGTGGCGTTTCCTCCTGCAGGATCCGCTCATTGGCCTGGTCACACCCCAGCTCAGTCACTTCCTCCTTGATCTCAACAGTCCTGTCTGCAGAAACAACCCATCGAATAGGAAGCTCTGGGCTGATGTGAGCTGCTTCCATCTCAGAAACTTCCTTTGAGTGAGGCTGATCCGTTCTCACTGAAGAAAAGGAGACAAGGCTATTAGTTTGTTGTGGCAGGGCAAAAGTATGGGAATGTAAGGCAGAGACAGAATTAACCCCATGCCTGCCAACCTTACATCCCCCCACACACACTATTTACACAACCTGGCCTTTTGCCCTGCCACATTTTGTCATTTCAGATTGCATATAAAGTGCTTTCATTTGAATTTGAAGACAAATCACAACTTTAGTAAACCATATTATGTGTTAATCCAATAGTATTTAAAATCACACGTCAAGCCTTATTTGAAATGTTCTTGATATCTACTGCATCAATATGAATTCCTCTGTGTGCTGCAACAGACTGAAACAACTTTCAAAAGGCATGCATGTGGGGCTATTCCACCCTAAAACATGGGGATTCTTCTATTATGTAACATTAGATAAACCTTTAATATCAGACACATATCTACATGCATGATAAGTTATTATGGAACATATCAACTGGGTTGAACAGCCCCAGCTAACCCTACAGTTACCCTATATTAATACGGTAACTAATTTTACTTCCTAAAGTCGAATGAAACCTGCTGAATAATGATACCTTAACATATTGAATTACACACCGCTTTGTAGGATTTCCATATATTTAACGAAAAAACCGACAAATCTAAAAATGTATAAATCCAACATGACATATTGTACTACTATTATGGCTTCCGGTAGACTCTCGCGATATAGTTTTGTAGTTTATTTGATTACATGACGTTAAATAAAATATCTAAATTGTGTTCATATAGCTGTTTAAAAACAAAAAGTCTCAATCCTAAAATTATAGGTGATGCGAAACTGTTGGCCATAGATGTAGCTAAAAAAAAAACGTACAAAAATCTACTTGGGACTGTTTTTTGTTGAAATGTAAAAATACGTTTGAACACCCGGTCTGCACTGCATTACCAGAGGTACAACCGCATCAAAAAGATAGGACTGTAATTCAAATTAAAGCTTCATTCGGTTTTCAAATTGATGTGTAAAGTGCTGTAGTTTGTTTACCTCTTCTCCGCGTCTCTCTCTCTCTCTGCAGTCGGTGTAAGTTTTTGTCTATCTCAAGACTTCTGCTTCATCTCTAAACCGCCACTTTAACTAAAACCATTCAGATTTAAAAGAAAAGAAACAGCCGTTAATAAATCAAGCGTAATACGCTCGCAGCACGAGCAACCATTTTTGAATACAAAACTCACTGAGAACGCGCGCCTCAAAAGCAGGGAGACGAAACTGGCGCCATTTCGGATCCTCCGCAGGAGATTGCATTGGAAAACACAACGCCAGTAAGAGCCAACATGGCGGACTCTGGTATCCAGTTTCATAACCGCCTCTTCGCAACGCGATCCCGCCCTTTCTTTCGACACGGAGGTCAGCCAATCAGCCTCGCAAACGGGGTGTAGAGAGTTTCTCCAGCCAATAATACGCGACGGTTCAAGCCAGGCACGCCCACTGATAGTGACGCTGCATTTCATTACAGAAATTAGAACATCTTGCTTTTTATCTATTGAATAAGAAACAGTGGAACACATGTTCATGAAATGCAATTACATATAAAATCAGCAAAGAAACAGATTAAATAGAAAGTTAAGGGATATAGAAATGGAAGTAGCAACAGTCAGTGATATTTTGTAGATAGACGGGAGAGAAACGGAGAAAGAGAAATGAATATTACTATTTATAAAAAAAAAAAAAAAAACAAGCATAGGGAAATGGGAAAACATATAGGAAGAAAAACTATATATGAAAGGTAGAGGGCGCTCATGGTCTCCATTTAGATGGCATGCGCCATCAACCACTGAAAAGAAGTTTGCTTTGTTTTTCTGGAATTTTACAGCATTGTATTAACTGCTGTGAAACTAGTTTAGGAAAAAAAAAAACTGTTTCCTAATGATTTATAAGACATTGTGTTCGTTTATTACCTGCACTGAGTTCTGAAACAAAGAGCCCCCTGTTTTATTTAAGATCTCAGACAGACTGGCGTGTGTCTGCTGAACACACAGAGATGTTGAACTTGTCCAAGGCTGTAGCCAGCTGTGAGGCATCGAGGCATGTGCCTCGGTTAAAATCATACTAACAACTATTTATTTATGGACTTTTACACCTTGCTTTACTGCAAATAAAAATGCATTTAATCCCTTTTTTGCATTTGAAGTAAGAGGGATACTTGAAGGTTTATTTCAGACAGTGTGTGACTGACACTGGTAGTTGAGTTGAGGGTTGTGTAAAGTTCAGAGGGCTGCGGTTTGCAAGGTGTCTTGCAGCTGTGCAATCACATTAATAGAAGTCAAATGTATATTCATAAGTGTAAATCAGAACACAGCCAAACAGCCAATCAAATGGCCTGGTCAGCCGAAAAGCTCGAGCTGCAAGCCTCGTTGGTTATGATGTGCTTGCACAGCTTAACTCTCTCCGTTTTGTCAACCCGCTTGAGCTAATTGTATTGCTGAATGTGATTTTATAATTAATATCACGCAAAACGTTATGTATGCAAGCTCTCTTGTCTTCTCTCGGTGTGTGATTAAGCTGTGACTTGCGCAAATAGCGTAAACCACGTTGAACTCTTGAAGAAGGAGGAGGAGGAGTCTCCTGTGGTTTCTCAGGCTGCTGTTGCAAAGAAAGATGGCGTGTCAACATCAGTGGCGCTATTAACGCATGGGCCCTTGGGGCCCGTGCCACTTAGAGGCCCCCCCAGTAAAACTCACTGTAACCAGTGGATCAAAATATAGCAGTAAAAAAATGTAACAATACATAAATATTCTTTAATATAATATAATGGATGAATACAATATCAAGGTGTTTGTAAGTATATCAGAATTGTGTTGCTCTCTGCTATCAAATCAAATACAGTACAATAGTTTTCCACAGACTACACACACACACACACACGCTCGCACCCCGGGCCTCTAATATGCAAATAAGTGATGTGTGATTGGGCAGATGCTAAGAGTGGGCGTGTTGTTGTGAATGGCTACCTGTGTGAACTCGCTAAACAATACAGTTACTTGCTAAGTTTCTTCAGTTTTGAAAAGATATTTGAGTTGAGAGCATGGACTCATGGATGTAACAACTTAGAGTGAATATAAACTGTGGGGATTTATCAAATATCTGAAGCAGTAGCGATGCTATCCCAGTATTTAAAGAACATTGTATTCACTACTTTGCACACGAAACACATCCTAATGTAAAACCTGAAATGAGGGATGTAGTTCATTTTTCATTTAACTACACATTTCGTTTAATTTTTTATTATGTATTATATCGTGTTATAAACATGTATCTTATTTTATCACTTTTTTTTTTTTAGCAAACACACACTGAATATTAGCAAGTCTACGTATTTGTTATAATGAAACAAAATCTATTTAGCGTGTCAATATTTAATCCTAATATTGCCAACATTTATTTGTAAAATCACTGCATACTGTTGTTTGTCTTGAGTTGGGAGTGATTCTACCTCATCCAGCGTTCGTCTAAACAGAAAGGGGCAACAAAACACAAACATGTACTGACAACAACACCAATCCAAAACACACATGAGCAAACAGACTAAATCAAGTGTAGTACCGTAGAATGCAGCAGACAGGAAATGGAAAGGAGTTTAAAAAGAACAAATAAACAGCTGTAGCCTAACTTATCATTCATGTATTACTGTAGAGCAACAAGACAAACAGAAGCACGCATATGGAACCTGCCAGACTCCAGCATGGACTGGCAAGCATCTACACCTGGAGAATCCCCATTACCCATAACTGTATATACACCATTGGAATTGTTTCTGTTTGTAACTTCTATCAGTTCAGACAGCAAGGCAATGAAACACATCCTCCTCCATCCTAACCTGTCTTCAGAAGCTCTCTCCCCATGGCCAAACACCTGTGACAGGCTTCCACAGTGCGATCAGCAACAGCTGTACCCCCAAACAGCATCATTTTCATTGGAGGGCATGCAATCAACATTTATTTATACCTAAAAACATGCATTTCAACAGCACCACACTCAATGCAGATTCTTGTTATATTTATTCATCTGGTTACTTAGGGCCTCATTCACTAAACAGCGGTAACATGTTTTGCACACAGCAAGCCCCTTTACTGAGTGCTTTCTACACCTGCTGTATTCACTAACTAGTGGCAGGCAACCTAGCGTGTGGAAAAAGTACAGCGCGAGCCATTTAAATATTTGAATAAGGGGACGTTACATGAAGACAGTGCGATTCTGTTTTGCTCAACTTATAACGCGTCTTTGGATCGTTTAAGAAAAGCTACTATTGACAAGCACCTTGACAGCGCAGTACACGAAAACAAGAAAATCTCATTTGAAGTTCAGGCATACCAGAACATACCCATACAACGGCTGGAATATGAAATATTACAAGTTTTTTTAATGACAAAAAAAAAAATCCTGAATTGTGGAGCCGTGCCTAACAGCGACACACTCAGACCAGAGTGTCTTCCTAAAGTGTATGCAGCACAAGAAGAATATTTAAAATGGAAAAAAATGAACCATTCTGAGTCTGTTTGTGTTGTATGATTATTATTATTATTATTATTATTTATTTCTTAGCAGACGCCCTTATCCAGGGCGACTTACAATCGTAAGCAAATACATTTCAAGTGTTACAGTACAGGTAATAATACAATAAGAGCAAGATAAATACAATGACTAGTTCAAGCAAGTACAAGTGTGACAAAATACAATTCAATAATACAGCAGATAAAAGTGACAGTGATAGTTACATCAAGATATGATTAAATACCAAATACTACAGTTTAAACATATGGCAGATTACAGTACTCTGAAGTACAGGATTAAATGCAGTAAAATAGGGGGCAGGTAAGAGTAAGTAAAGCAAATTTAAGGAAGGGTGAAAGTGTCCCAGGGGGGAAACAGAGGAGTTCTACAGGTGCTGTCTGAAGAGGTGAGTCTTAAGGAGGCGCCGGAATGTGGTCAGGGACTGGGCGGTCCTGACATCTGTAGGTAGGTCATTCCACCACTGCGGAGCGAGGGTGGAGAAGGAGCGGGCTCTGGAGGCAGGGGAGCGTAGAGGAGGTAGAGCCAGTCTTCTAGTGCAGGCGGAGCGGAGAGGTCGAGTGGGGGTGTAGGGAGAGATGAGGGTCTGGAGGTAGCTGGGTGCAGTCTGGTCAAGGCATCTGTAGGCTAGTACAAAAGTCTTGAACTGGATGCGGGCGGTGATCGGTAGCCAGTGGAGTGAGCGGGGTAACTGTGTTTTGCACAGTATTTTCATCCCACAGAGCTTTACAACTGCTAATTCAGAGGAATTTACTGCTTACTTGGTAGATACACTGAATCTTGACTCTAACCACACAACAGTAGTAGGTCAGGATATCATTAAGACGCTTGTGAAGAATGGCATTGATTTCAGTTGTGTGTCTGCCTTTGTAATAATAGACAATGTAACAGAGAAACACTAGCTGTTTATATATATATGCTTATACAATACTATTGTCATATACAATGCTTTTTTTATTATTTTTTTTTTTTTAAGATTGCTATAGGCTCCAGTGGCATATATGATGTTATATAATTTACTAATAATTTCACGGTATCTGTGGTTTTAAAACTTCATAAAAAATCATTTCTGTTTTTATATAAAGAAAAACACAAAAGCTTTGGTTTTGTCATTCCAGGTTTCCAGTTAAGGTTTATTCCGCGTTTAATATTTTGGGATTAAAAGGCAGCAAAATAGTCTATGGGAATTACACGGACATTGTAATTAATGTGTCGACATACGTTTGAAAGGCTTACAAAACTCGAAAATGTTGCCGAATATGTGATTCAAGGTTGTTTTAAAAAAAATCTATTTTGTCTTGCTTGATGCTTTTTTTTGCAGCCAACATAGTCCATTTTAAACGACTCGTTTCCAGCAAACGTTTGTTTCATTTTTAAAGACTGTTTCAATAGCGACTCGAGCTCCAACGTTCTTGTAGTTTTCATAGATCCCTGACTGTCTGAGGATGGACGAGGCAGGTGTATATGCAACACTTTCAGCTATGTTAATATATTTATATAGTCATTATGTACTTGCGATATTTAAGTAGGCTTTGCTTAAAATAGCTTTAAAACATACAGAAGAAACTCAATGTCTAATAAATGAATGTACACAGAGTGCGAGTTGAGGTGCAGTCGTAAATACAAGCAATCACATGGCCTCTAATGTTAAAGTGACTTTTCGCCAAAGACCTTTAGAAATGTAAATAGCGAACTTTTAATTGACTGAGCGAGTGCTTTGCTGTCTTCTGATTAATATTACAAAATAAAATCAGAGGGAGATCAAGTTGAACAAACAGATATTTTATTTGATTTGCAGAGTTAAACATAAATGTTACATTAACAATCACTTTCTCTTCTGATTTGACTGTCTCGCAGGACGCTGTGATTCGGACAAGACCCCCTCCCCCTCCTCCTCCTATGTTTCATTGCTTGCTGATTCAACAACAAAATAGCCTTTCATAATTCCCTACCACTTCTTCTGCTAATATATTTAGCGCCTGGTCTGTAAACTTTAGATTCCTCACTCTGTCCTCCTTGGCCGCTGTCACTGTGACAAAGTCAGAACCGTACTTACCTTTTCTTTCCAGCACCCTTGTATATAACACATTGGGGGGGTAATATTACAGTCAGAGCCTGTCAACAACAAAATTAGGTTTGAGGTGTGAAGTTCACAATTGACCAAAGCGTTGCATTGACTTGAAAGAGCTGGAGACTTGGTCACTAGTGAGGAGTTACATATAATAATCCTAATGTTCAAACTAATAGAGACTCAGCAATGCAGGACACAAAAGTGGAATCTTGCAGATGCAATTACAATCTATTTCATAAATTTCTGATGTGACATAACAAAATCAGAATGGTCAACAAGATGATGAATGGTCCAAACAAGATGGGGTAGTGACTCAGAAATGTCTTCATTTAGACAATGTGGGGAAGCTATACAAAAGGCCAACAAGATGCTCAGATATATAGATATATAGATATATATATATATATACAGTACAGTGCAAAAGTTTTAGGCAGGTGTGAAAAAATGCTGTAAAGTAAGAATGCTTTCAAAAATAGACATGTTAATAGATTATATTTATCAATTAACTAAATGCAAAGTGAGTGAACAGAAGAAAAATCTAAATCAAATCCATATTTGGTGTGACCACCCTTTGCCTTTAAAACAGCATCAATTCTTCTAGGTACACTTGCACAAAGTCAGGGATTTTGTTGGCATATAGTCAGGTGTATGATTAAACAATTATACCAAACAGGTGCTAATGATCATCAATTCAATATGTAGGTTGAAACACAATCATTAACTGAAACAGAAACAGCTGTGTAGGAGGAATAAAACTGGGTCAGGAACAGCCAAACTCAGCTAACAAGGTGAGGTTGCTGAAGACAGTTTACTGTCAAAAGTCATACACCATGGCAAGACTGAGCACAGCAACAAGACACAAGGTAGTTATACTGCATCAGCAAGGTCTCTCCCAGGCAGAAATTTCAAGGCAGACAGGGGTTTCCAGATGTGCTGTCCAAGCTCCTTTGAAGAAGCACAAAGAAACGGGCAACGTTGAGGACCGTGAGACGCAGTGGTCGGCCAAGGAAACTTACTGCAGCAGATGAAAGACACATCATGCTTACTTCCCTTCGCAATCGGAAGATGTCCAGCAGTGCCATCAGCTCAGAATTGGCAGAAAACAGTGGGACCCTGGTACACCCATCTACTGTCCGGAGAAGTCTGGTCAGAAGTGGCCTTCATGGAAGACTTGCGGCCAAAAAGCCATACCTCTGACGTGGAAACAAGGCCAAGCGACTCAACTATGCACGAAAACACAGGAACTGGGGTGCAGAAAAATGGCAGCAGGTGCTCTGGACTGATGAGTCAAAATTTGAAATATTTGGCTGTAGCAGAAGGCAGTTTGTTCGCCGAAGGGCTGGACAGCGGTACACGAATGAGTGTCTGCAGGCAACAGTGAAGCATGGTGGAGGTTCCTTGCAAGTTTGGGGCTGCATTTCTGCAAATGGAGTTGAGGATTTGGTCAGAATTAATAGTCTCCTCAATGCTGAGAAGTACAGGCAGATACTTATCCATCATGCAATACCATCAGGGAGGCATCCGATTGGCCCCAAATTTATTCTGCAGCATGACAACGACCCAAAACATACAGCGAAAGTCATTAAGAACTATCTTCAGCGTAAAGAAGAACAAGGAGTCCTGGAAGTGATGGTATGGCCCCCACAGAGCCCTGATCTCAACATCATCGAGTCTGTCTGGGATTACATGGAGAGAGAAAAGCAACTGAGGCTGCCTAAATCCACAGAAGAACTGTGGTTAGTTCTCCAAGATGTTTGGGCCAACCTACCTGCCGAGTTCCTTCAAAAACTGTGTGCAAGTGTACCTAGAAGAATTGATGCTGTTTTGAAGGCAAAGGGTGGTCACACCAAATATTGATTTGATGTAGATTTTTCTTCTGTTCACTCACTTTGCATTTTGTTAATTGATAAATATAAACTATTAACATGTCTATTTTTGAAAGCATTCTTACTTTACAGCATTTTTTCACACCTGCCTAAACTTTTGCACAGTACTGTATATATATATATATATATATATATATATATATATATATATATATATATATGAATTTAAAATCAAGGAAAGTAATGTTAAAACTTTACAACGTATTAGTAAGACCTCACCTAGAATATTGTGTTCAGTTCTGGTCAGCTTGTTACAAAAAGGATATTGCTGCTCTAGAAAGAGTGCAAAGAAGAAGAGCAACGAGAATTATCCCGGGTTTTAAAGGCATGTCGTATGCAGACAGGCTAAAATAATTGAATTTATTCAGTCTTGAACAAAGAAGACTAAGCGGTGATCTGATTCAAGCATTGAAAATTCTAAAAGGTATAGACAATGTCGACCCAGGGGACTTTTTCAACCTGAAACAAGAACCAGGGGTCACAAATGGAGATTAGATAAAGGGGCATTCAGAACAGAAAATAGGTGGCACTTTTTTTAGACAGAGAATTGTGAGGGTCTGGAACCAACTCCTCAGTAACGTTGTTGAAGCTGACACCCTGGGATCCTTCAAGAAGCTGCTTGATGAGTTTCTGGGATGAATCAGCTACTAACAACCAAACAAGCAAGATGGGCCGAATGGCCTCCTATCGTTTGTAAACTTTCTTATGTTCCATCCGTGAGTACATGTTTTTGCTCTGAAGTGATTAGGAGTAACCCTGTTTTATTGTTGTATTTTTCAAATTTACTCCTGGTGTTTGTGTCCTCAAGGGGCTGAAATTCTGTGGATTCTCCTGTGTCCTGCAAGAGCCTGTAACTGACTGAACTTCCTCCCACATTCAGAGCAGGGATAGGGCTTCACTCTCATGTGAATTTGATGGTGTCTTTTAAGGTTTGATAACTGACGGAAACTCTTCAAACATTCACTACATTGATAAGATTTCTCTTTTATGTGAGTCCGCTGGTGGATTTTAAAGGAACTTAAGTAAGTGAAACTCTTCCCACAGTCAGGGCAGTGATAAGGTTTCTCTCCTGTGTGAACGCGCTGGTGGATTTGAAGACTTCCTATTCGCGTGAAGCTCTTCCCACACTCAGTGCAGTGATGAGGTTTATCTCCTGTGTGACTGCGTTGGTGACTTTTAAGGTGCGAGAAACGACTGAAACTCTTCCCACACTCAGAGCAGCGATAAGGTTTCTCTCCTGTGTGAACGCGCTGGTGCGATTCAAAATGTCTTAACCGCATGAAACTCTTCCCACACTCAGTGCAGCGATGAGGTTTCTCTCCTGCGTGGTTTTTCTGGTGAACTTTAAGGTTTTCTAACCGACTGAATCTCTTCCCACACTCAGAGCAGCGATAAGGTTTCTCTCCTGTGTGAACACGCTGGTGGATTTTAAGCCGTGATAAAAAACGGAAAGTCTTCCCACAATCAAGACAGGGAAATGGAGTCCCTCTCGTGTGATTGCCTTTAGCAGCTTGGGGGAAAGAAGAGAAGAGAGACAAAGGTTATTGTACAGCATTCTTACACATTCACTCTTCTGCAGGGCTTCCCCTCATAACCATGACCAACTCCTTGAGTGAACTCTGATGAGAATGCAGTCAAACCTGCTTAATATCACTCCTGTTCATACCAGCCTCCTTTTATCATCATCACATTGAAATTTGCCAGGCAGAATATAATGGGTGTCAATAAAGACAAATGCTTGAGAATATTATTGATTATTAACACACTCCAGTTCATATCACTCACATTTACCAGTGACTGATTTCCACCCCACTTAGGAGTAAGTAGCAGGGTTCCAAAAAATATAGCGTTATAAGTCCCCACGTAGCATTGCTACAACCATTTAAAAAATGTACCTGCAATGTTACTTTTCATTGTTAACATCCTGACAACTTTTTTACACTTATTTAAAAATCTGTTTCAAAAGCGCTTTTCAAAATATCCGCTCTGGTGGACTGGGGTTGGAGATCAGTCCTCTAAATCACTGTGCTCTGGCTTTTCAGTTCCGTACCACATCATGGGTCGTTATTGCTGTGTTACCTGTTTCACAATGTGGGCGATAATCCCGACGCTATCAGTGCGCTAGAGCAGACATTTTGAAAACAGACTTTAAAGTTATAAATATAAAAAAAAAGTTGTCAGGATGTTAACAATGAAATTAAAAATGACAGGTATGTTTATTAAAACAGTTGAAGCAACACATGGAGACGTTTAACGTTATATATTTTTTCAGAACCCCACTACTTACTCTTTAATAAACCAAAAGAGTAAGATCATGTTAAATGGAAGTACTGTATAAACCCCTTCAGTGCTAGGGGGCGTACGTCCTAAAATAAATCTCGCTGTAGCGCCGGCTGTGAGCATCTGATCATTTCAATAATTTTTTTTTTTTTAAATAAGCTCTCAAAATATGTGAATGCTGTATCGGTCACGTCATGTAAAAAGTGCATGATTGACGTGTAAAACTGCCCTGTACTAGATTTCTCAGTGTTATGCTGGTCACCTTGTTACAAAAAGGATATTGCTGCTCTAGAAAGAGTGCAAAGAAGAGCAACCAGAATTAAAAAGGCATGTCGTATGCAGACAGGCTAAAATAATTGAATCTATTCAGTCTTGAACAAAGAAGACTACGTGGTGATCTGATTCAAGCATTTAAAATTCTAAAAGGTATCGACAATGTCAACCCAGAGGACGTTTTTGACCTGAAAAAAGAAACAAGGGGTCACAAATGGAGATTAGATAAAGGGGCATTCAGAACAGAAAATAGGAGGCACTCCCCAGTAATGTTGTTGAAGCTGACACCCTGGGATCCTTCAAGAAGCTGCTTGATGAGATTCTGGGATCAATAAGCTACTAACAACCCAAACGAGCAAGATGGGCTGAATGGCCTCCTCTCGTTTGTAAACTTTCTTATGTTCTTATTCAATGTCGGATGCAGAAGTCAAACAAGCAAACAAAAAGGTCTGTATTATATATTTTTTTATAGTGCTTTGATTGGCTCAAATTTTGATGGATACAACATTTAGGGGTTCTAAGGACCTATTTTTAGCAAACTAAATCTTACTTTCAATAGTTAATTTTCAGAACTGATCGATCGCTATTAAGAACATAAGAAAGTTTACAAAACGAGAGGAGGCCATTCAGGTCATCTTGCTAGTTTGAACTGAACACAATATTCTAGGTGAGGTCTTACTAATGCATTGTAAAGTTTTAACATTACTTCCCTTGATTTAAATTCAACACTGCTCACAATATATCCGAGCATCTTGTTGGCCTTTTTTTATGGCTTCCCCACATTGTCTAGATGAAGACATTTCTGAGTCAACATAAACTCAGATTACATACAGATTACTGTATGCTGTCTCTGTTGTACCGTGGCATATGCGGTAGTAACTCAGTACACAGTAACGCTGTGTTTGACCAATCGCTTCCGACATGTTAGGATACGTGTGGGAGGGTTTAGTCTCTCAAAACGTGTGAATGGTGGATTGATCACGTCAATCAAAACGGTGAATGATTGATGCCTAAACTGGCCTATAGGACTTCTCCGTGTTATTCGTCTGGAATCCAATAAGTCAAATAAACAAACTGAAGAGTTTTATATTTCAGATCGTGGTTTGATTTGAGCAAATCCTGATGGCTACAATATTTAGCAGACCCACAGGAGATATTTGTCAAATTTTATTTTCAACAGTTATTTTCAGAACTAATCAATCGTTATTGATTGCTGTATGCTGTCCCAGGATATGCTGCACCATCCAGAGAAATAATAATAATAATAATAATAATAATAATAATAATAATAATAATAATATTATAAAATATGTTGGTGCCTTAAAGGCTGCGAGTGAGAGTAATCGCTTACAAAATTTTAGGACATTTGTAGGGGGTTCAGTCTTTCGAAATTATATTTTGAATTTAGTTTTTGTCTACATTTCAAAATATTTATAGTTTACATATTGACCTGACGATGTTCTGCTTTAAATGTTTATTATTTATTAATACAAATGCCATGACAGAAACATACTAACTCCTATTTTTTTCCCCACCACAGATAGTTAACATATCAGCAATGCCAGACGCATGCAATTTGTCTAATTAGCATTTTAGGAAAATACTTTGAGGGCTTTAACCCTTTGCGGTCCATTGTCGGACCGGGTCCGACATTGCAATTATTCCTATCCGGTCCATTGTCGGACCCTGTCCGACACCATCAAAAAAAAAAACACGGGTTTCTAGTCGTTTTTCTCGGAAAAAGCCGAGAAAACCATTCAATGGCCGAGTGGGCACGACAGGAGCCGAGACAAGCCGATTTAAAAAAAAGGCGTATCTCATGAATAGTCATACTTGCCCCTGGCATCAGATAGGGGCGGTCATAAGGAAACAAGCTGGTTGTTACTGTATCAGCGCACAGAGAACATCACGGACATTTGCAGAGCTTTTTCGAGATGTTATAGTAATAAAATAATGACTTGGATTGCATTATTGAGCAGTTTGGTGATAAAACGAGTCATCAGGAGACGATTGATCGGTATGTACCACTATTATTATTATTATTATTTATTTATTAGCATATGTGAAAGCGATAGCGAATGAAAGGGTGGGGTGGGGCTGGAGATGCTTAGTGAGTGCTTTGTTGATATGCAGGGCCATTTAAACCCGTTTGACTGTGGAAAAAAAATACTTTTAAACAGCGCGTCTAAAGTTAACTGCGCGTGTGAAAATAAATTGGACCTGACGCGCCTGACACACACACTTAATAAATGGACTGCAAAGGGTTAAAAGTGGCACAGAAATTGTAATTTCATTTTTTCCCCCCCATTTAATCTGCAATATCTCAATCAGTGGAGTAAATTACATCATTGAAGTCAGATTATGCTGAAAAAAACAATATATATTTTTCCTACGTTTCTTTTAGAGACCTGTGAGAAATTTGACTTTTAAACAATTTGGTCCCAAATTCAAGAAAAAACTTCTAGCACTGGGGGTGGAAAAACCCTTAGCAGTGACGGGGTTAAAATGTATCTTCTGGTGACACTTAGCAACCCGACTGGATTTGGCATCCCCCATTGATGAGTCATGTGATCCCAGCACCACTATAAAGCTGTGGGAGCAGCACAACTGCAAACAGTCTACCAGAAACAGGGAAAGGCAAAGATCTAACTGCATTCAAAACAGACATGATAGTGGATGCACATCTAGCAGGGTCACAGCAGCAAGGATAGTTATGTTGAAAGCCACTGACATAGTGACTGGGCAGCCTCCCTAGCTTAAATTGAGGCAGAAAGATTTAATTCAGCACACTTCTAGAGTTTAGTAACCAAAATTACTGCAAAAAGTTTCTGCAAAATTAACAGGCAGCTCAATGTTTCTTGTTTTGTATAATTACCTGTAAATCCCAGTTCACATTCAGGTGGACAATCATCACACAGGCTGGATCCCAGCTGGTTGTTCTCCTCAAGTGTACAGACATCATTTTCAGTAGGAACTTCCTCTGCGATGGGGACACATTCCTGTTCAAAGAACTCCTCTTTAACAGGAACACATTCCAGTCGAGGGACCTCTTCATCTTTAACACATGCCATCTCTGTAACCTGCTTTAGACTTGCACACCACTCCTGGTCAAAGGACTCCTCTTGTGTGTGAACTGATTCTATCCTTGGCCCCTCCTGTGCTTCAGTTTTAGGCATAGCATGGCTCTCTTTGGGATCTGTGTGAAAGACAATTGCACACAATTATAACTCTTACTTATTAGCCAGGCTCCTCTACAAAGCCAGCCCCTTATCAGAATTCTACTGAGAGAGGTCATTGGGTCATTCCGGTGGAACAATTCATGAGGTGTTTTATTTATTTAATTAATTCCCCAATTAAAAATAATTTACCCTCACTACAGCAAACCTCACAACAGCTAAGGAATACAGTGAGTGTCCTCCAATAACACAACCAAGTCAATACACTCTTCACACCCAGGATCTTGACAGTGGAAGTGGACAGCGAGCTACCAGGAAGACAAAGGCCAGCCCTGCAGGTGTCTGCTTGAGCTCACTGGTTATCTGGCCAATAGATACAAATCATGAATTACGACCTCTAGAGACTTCTACTTTTCCAAACACCACAGGATGGAGAGCTGGGAATGAGGTTGGACCCAACATTGCTTCTAAAGTTTCTGTGGGAGAGAGGTGATCAATGCCTCAAATTGAAGCTGATTTTTTAATTTATTTATTTATTTTTAATTAAAGAAATAATAAATAATTTCACCCCACCCACATTTCCATGTTTTATATTTCTGTGTTCTTAAGAGATGTTAGTTTCTGAGCCGTCATCATCAGCTAGATGTTAGTTTCTGAGCTCAGCTGACCCGACCAAAGAAATTACTTCATACAGCAGAGATACACAGATACACAGCTAGCTTACGTTATTTCCTTGACCAAATTTGGTCTTATTTCCCTAGCCTGAGACAAAGCACATTCAGGAGTTACATTTGCGTTTTTTCTTCACTTCACCAATGTCAGCAGAAACCCAGATAACAAGAAGTTACATTTGCAAACAATGGTATCAGTTTTGCTCAATTCTCGCAGGCAGGAAAGCACCCTACCCACACATCACAAGGTCGAACAACAAGACTGGTGATTGCAAACGGCTGATGCACCAGCTATGCACAGCTTACTTTTGAGAGTTTATTAAACCTGCGTTGATTCAGGGCGTACATTAAAACACAGGAAAATCACACAGTGTTTGCAGACAGTTTTAATGATATCTTTACCATTTAAATGGGAAGCATAACTAACAGTAGTACAATGGAAAAGGATCAAATGCTGATGAAACAGTAAGAGCTTGTGCAATTTAACTGGAACAATGTGTACCCTGCCCCACACAAGGTGCCTGGTTATCAGAAAAAGCCTACCTGTTGCAATAGTATAGTGTATTATTATGCGTTCTGGGACACTTCCCTAAAGTTATAGCATGTTAACAAAAGTAAATGGTTTTAGAACCAGTTTCAATCGGTTTGATTATGGTTTGTATATGGGCTCAAAACAGCTTATTAAGCAGAAACTATTTATGCGAAAACAAAAGTGTTCTCTGTCCCGAGGTGACAGCTGCACTCTGAGTTATGAAAAGCCAGTCACTCCCTACAAGGCCAGGGCAATACATAGGCAAAAATCCTTACACGTGCTTGTCAGGGTTTTCAAAATAAGCTGCCTAATACTAGATTTGTGCCGGCTACTTAATATAATAAAATAAAATAAAAAATTATTATTTTCGGGTATTATCGTTTTTGTCGATATATAGTACATAATATTTATACAACACATATGCACCCCTGTGGCAAAGTGCCCCCGTATATTGTATGTTACGTGTTGTGTGTAAATGTTGGAGTATAGGCATTGGTACACGGGATATAAGCGGGTCTGTGTTTCACGTGTATTTAAAAATGTAGATTTGTATTTAGGCACGAGGATGGCACAAATCACTTCACGTGCTGGTTAAAATGTAATGTGTGGTCACGGGAGTGCACTTAATTAATTCACGTGCAGTTGTACCGAGATTCCAATTGAATGATTGACTAGCAATCAAGTCTCGGTACAACTGCATAAAACAGCATGTTTTCACTCACTCGGGGTGGTGTGTTCGGTGAGTGGAGAACGGGATAGGAGACGGAGGTAATAATCGTAAAAGTAAAAAGTAGTTAAATCTGCTCACCGTGTTTTGTCTGTATAGTTAGTTTTGTTTGTCTGTTTATTTTGGCCTCAAGCGCCGTGTCCTGTTTTGTGTTCTGTTTGTTAAACCTTTTTATTTATTTGTTATTAAATGCTGAGCGCAACCATCGCACTCAGTTTCATCATCACCGTCTGTCTGTCTGTGTGTTTCTCTCTCTGGTCTGAGTTCCTCCCTGCAGCCAGCCTGTCACAACCCCCAAAAAATGTGCATTCCTTTTGTTGCAATATCATTAAAAAAAAATATATCTACCCAGGTGCTTGTCAGAGATATTGGGAGTTCATGTGAGGCTGTACGCCTTTAAGAAGAAAGTCATGATGGGATATCAACTGAAACTGTCAGCTGATATACAAATGCTTAAGTGCAGAGAGGTGCTGTATGTTATTAACACCAGGTGAATATGGTAACCCCAGTTTCATGCAACAGTTGTGATGGTGACCAAACATGTGCGAGTACTGTTGTGTAAAAAATTGCTTAAAATTAAAACAGTTGCATTTCTGAAACTTGGAACAAGAACAGCGAAAAAATAAAAATACACTTGGATGTTGCACACGTGCATTATTAAAATGCCCTGAAAACTTAATTATTTTAATGAAGGACTGTAATGCAGCAGAAAGCTCAATAATTAAACAAAAAAGGAAGTGAAAAAGGCTACCATACCAAGCTGTTTGTTTTTTGGGGAACTCCAACAAACCTATGTTATCTTGCCCCAGTTAAAATCATAGGGTGCTGTGACCGAAATGCAAAGATTCTTGGTTGTAAATCTCCCTTCCGACCTGTGAGGGCGCTAAGCAGCGAGAACAGAGTTCCTTGGACGGGCTGGCCTGACAGTTCTTTCCCAGGGTTCAAGGGAAATCGGCCAATCTGGATGAAGGTGAGACTCCGTTGCAAGAACGCATTGACCCGGAAGGGAAACGACGTGGCAGCTGCAGATTGGAGAGGCGGCTGCACTCGTTTACCAAGGGGTCATGTGTGACGGCATAAAAGGGGATGGAAAATCGCAATCTGTTCCTTCGCACTGGTTTGTATTTATAAACTGAGAAGGACTGCGAGAGACCCCGTTCCAAAAGGTAAAAAAGTACCGTGAGTGTTTTGTTTGTTTTGTCTTGTAATTGTCTTGCACATTACCAGTCAGCTAACACAGTTCCAGAGCTGTCGCCAAGGGCCAGCACTGAGCCGGAACAGCACTTCACCAATAGTCACTAAATAAAAATATCCATGGCTAAAAATCGATGACACAGGGTAGGTATCTAAAATTCAAATTATTATTATTATTATTATTTGTTATTTATTTAGCAGACGCCTTTATCCAAGGTGACTTACAGAGACTAGGGTGTGAACTATGCATCAGCTGCAGAGTCACTTACAATTACGTCTCACCCGAAAGACGGAGCACAAGGAGGTTAAGTGACTTGCTCAGGGTCACACAGTGAGTCAGTGGCTGAGGTGGGATTTGAACCGGGGACCTCCTGGTTACAAGCCCTTTTCTTTAACCACTGGACCACACAGCCTCCTATTAAAAGTATATTTTAAAATAACGCAACAAAACCAGTAGGTGGATTATAACTGGTGTGGTAAAGTATATGGAAAAGTTAGAGGAAAAATATATTGGGCCCTGAATAACCCAAAGCCTGCACCCCATGACTTAAACGCTGTGATAATATGACTGGAAGAAAAGTGTAGTCCTACTATTTAAAAGTCTGTGGAAAGAAGTCTTGTCAGAAACGCGTGTATTTGCTTTCTATTCGACAAAGAAATTATAAATAATCCAAAATAGTCTGCACTGTAAATGTTTGTCATGTTACCATTTACTTCCCATTTCAGCATAATTGTGCCATTTAAAATGTTTACAACGTCAATAAGATAAAACTAACAATGAAAAAGCAACAATGACAAACTTAGACAACATAAAAAAATTATCCAGATTTCTGTTGACTTGTGTTTTCTTCCTTCATTTCTCTTTTGCAAGTAAGAAATATACATTTATCTGTGTACTCCGAAAACAAATTCCACCGGGCGCTATTTTACGTCATTAAAATGCAGCTACGCTTAATCGGAGTGGAAATCCGTCCAGTGGAAATCATGCATGTGTATAGGTGGGTGATACATTTGAAACAGTCAGGCTGTTACCTTTGAGCTGCTGAACAAAAATGAAATATTGATGCTCAGTGGTAGAGATAATACATGAAGAAGAAAAAAAAATCAGACTCCTAGACGCCCCCGGTTGAAAACCCCCGGTTTAAGTGATCAGCTAACCTGAGACAGCTGTGTGTAATTTACTGCGAGAAGGTGGGTATAAAAGCCCTGAGTAAACACGCCTCTGTGGGGCTGTGCGAGGGTGAGGACCTGTTTGGAGCTGAGTCCTGACAAAGAGACTGTATTACTGAATCACTGAACTTGAATCTGTGTTCTTGTAACTTTATTATTGTGAATGTTTGGGTTTTGTCAGCAAGCAGATTAGCTAACTGACAGCCAATATATATCTTAATTAGTCTCACTGGCACTATAGGCTTGTTAAATTTACCAAACAGTTTACCCTTTACAAGACCAGAAGGACAGCCATTTCAGTCTCTTAATTAGACTGGTCAAGGTTTACCAATATAGAATAGTACTTTCTTGTTTTTGTAGAATACCCATTTAAATTTTAGACTAGGTGGGATTACAAACTAGACTAGTACTTTGTTATACTCTAAAGAATTAATTAGACTGGTGTACTATGAAGACAGTAGATTTTAAAAGTGTCTGAAGGGAAATTAAAACAAACAATATTGACTATTAAGTTATTTAAAGAGCTGGTTGACCAAGCAATACAATCAAAAATATCAATCTCACCTTGAAATAATCCCTGGTTCTCGTTCCTCTGAAAGTCTTGTTCATTGCAGTCGGGGTTCATGTTTCTGAGAGGTTGTTTAATGTCTGCATCTGCAGCGTTCATGCATTCCCGCACTGCTTTCAACTCGCTCTCTGATATTTCCAATCTCAGCTTCAGACTTTCATTCTCTTTCTCCTTTCCAGCCATTTCCATTCGGAATTCAGTGAATTTGCCGCCGACAACTTTTGTAATTTCGCACAAGACGGTGTCTACAGCCGCTTTCACTGCGTGCTCGATGGTAGAGGCGAGCTCGTCTTGAAAGAGCGACACGGAGACACTGACCTCCATCTTCACTGGTTTCAGTTTGAGGCTCCTCTTTTGTTTTTTATTTATTTTTATTACTGGAGAATTCCCATGCATATAAAACCAGCACTTCTGATGTGATAAAGAAAGAAAACAAACAGACTCGTTTGACTTTTGCAAGGAGTAATTTTCGTCTTTCACAATCCTGCCGAGCTCTGCTAGCGCGTTTGTTTTCTCAATACAAAAATGACTTTGGCAAGTTCAACTTCCTTATCTGTTCTTAAATTAAACAGAAAAGGAACGACTTGTCTCAGAACTCCATGTAGGTAATAAACGTATACAAATAACAATTAGGAAGCATTTTAACCCAGCCTAATACTTTAAACAGCAAAGATAATCTGCTGCCCCTACCTCTCTCTTCCTAGCATAAGCAAACGCTTCTATTTCCTGTAATGAAATGGAGCGTCACTCGCAGTGGGCGTGCCTGGTCGGAACCGTCGCGTATTATTGGCTGTAGAAACTCTATAGCCCAGCTTGCGAATCTGATTGGCTGGCTGGCCTCCCTGCCGAAAGAAAGGGCGGGACCGCGTTGAGAAGAGTTCGCCATGCTGGATCCTAGTGCGCTGTGTTTTACTCTGCAATATCCTCTGGTGGCTCTACAATGGCGCCAGTTTCGCCTTTCTGCTTTGCATTTTGAAGAAGCTGCTCGTCGCTTGTGTTTTGTTAGATGTATTAACGGATACGGCTGTTTGTTTTCTTTTTGATGGTTTTAGTTGAAGTGGCGGTGAGTTGGAGAGAAGAGAGATGCTTCTCCTAATTTATTCACATTGGTATTTTAGTCATGCTGCAGTACAGTACAGAACACATCAATTTCAAAACGCACTTTGAATACCGAAGTTTAAATTACACGTACATCCATCTACAGGAGAGATGTTTGATGCGCAATTTCAAAACGCACTTTGAATACCGAAGTTTAAATTACACGTACATCCATCTACAGGAGAGATGTTTGATGCGGTTGTGCCATCGTTATCAAGGCACTGGCTAAATCATAATGATTTATTTGGCCTCTCTTACACGTTGCTTTGTCACAAAATAAAAAAATGCATTTCATTCCTCGTTGCATGCATACATTAATTCCCAAGTCCCGCTGGTATCGATACTAGCCTCTGTGAGCTTCAAAATCTTTACTGTAATTGTAGACTAAATGACTACAAAACGACCAAGGCTTATTAGCGACTTTGTTTTTTAAACAAGATGAGGAACATTAATTCTGTTGATTAGAAAGAAGTACGTATCAGCCTAATAACAAGGAAGTACACATTCCGTTGGTAGTCCGCAGTTTAGCGAACCCATCTTAATATTCAAATTCTAAACCGCTGGTGGAAGCGGCTTGGGATGCAAGCTGCAGTCTGGCCGAACCAGTTGATGCACTTTTTACAATTCTATAGAAGAGACGCCAGGTTTGCAATATTATTAGATAATTTTAGGTAGGGGTTTGGAGGGTATTGCCCTCGATTTGCACGTATTGTAGCGATCTCGGTTAACGCAGGCAGGCGCATCACACAGGGCGAGGCAATCCACACACAGGCGGAGGGCGGACACGAACCCGGGACCTCTCGCACTAAAGCATAGCGCCGATACAGCTGTACAAAAATGAGCCGGCTCCTTTTGCAAGGAGTGTATGTCTTCGTGTGTGATGACGTCACCTACCAGCCCTGCTGCTGCCTTCCCTCGTGCACGCTACACTATATATGCGGGCCGCCTGCGGTGTCACCCACAGCGGGGTCCTGAGACCCAAGCATTGAGCTGCGAGTTTCTGTATATCACCCACTTCTCTGCTTTCGTGAGTGGCAGGTAGTGTGTATAGACAGCTGCTTTGGTTGATTATTATTATTTATTTCTTAGGTGATGCCCTTATCCAGGGCGACTTACAATTGTTACAAGATATCACATTATTTTTACATACAATTCCCCATTTATACAGTTGGGTTTTTACTGGAGCAATCTAGGTAAAGTACCTTGCTCAAGGGTCCAGCAGCAGTTTCCCCCACCTGGGATTGAACCCACGACCCTCCGGTCAAGAGTCCAGAGCCCCTAACCACAACTCCACACTGCTGCCCGTGTTTAGTGATGTGTTTAGTACTGTCTGCATTTCAATTTAATATCGGCATTTAAATGATATCTCGAGTTTCTGGTTTGGGGGGTTTATTTCTGACGAACGTAATATTTGTAGTAGAATGTGAAACGAGTCGATTAACTAAGATTTCTTTCTACTCCAGCGAGTAACGTGCGAAATAAAATGAATTGTTCTGCATTTTAAGTAGTGCTCTTATTATAATGCGAGCACATCATTACTCGTTACTTCATTATTTTATTTGACTAGTTGAGCCGGGGGTGATGCCTTTGATTTGTAAAACGGGTAGTTTAGTATTGCAGATATACAGCCTCCAAGAAGCGATCATCACTGTGGGACGTATAGGAAGAAAAATAATTGAGCTTGTTTTGTCAGTATCACGTTTTCATGATTTAAATGAAGAAACTGAGCTGGTTTAATGACGCTAATTGCAACATTAAAGGCAGGCAGAGCGCGCACAAAATAGAAGCCGAAAAAAAAGTTTTTATGCAATTAACCAGCGTGTGCAATTTCAGTAACATTTACAGTGTAGCACATTTAATTATATACCTGATAAGTGCATACAATTGTGAAGTTGTGTTTGTTTGTTTTTTTGTTTTTGAAGAAGTATGTTTTTCCTTATTCTGGTTAAATTAAAATCTATGTTCCTTATTCTGGGTAAATGCACACAACCGTGAGGCACACAGGATTTTGCAATTAACAGGCATCTACTGCATGTTCATTTTTCATAAACAAAATGCGCTTCACTTTAACAGGAGTATGCAATTATCATGTATGCAATTAATAAGAATGAACTTTATTTGCATAATTCTTAAACCTCTAAAATGAACCTACAGTAATATTAATATCTTATATCTTGTAACAATTGTAAGTCGCCCTGGATAAGGACGTCTGCTAAGAAATTAATAATAATAATACAGCCCTGGGTATGCATAGGGAGGGTGTTGAAATCTAATTTTATATTCAACAAACGAAATCCAAAAATGGATTATTAAGTTTTATTTAGTTACAGCTATGGCCAAAGGTTTTGCATCACTTAGAGTTTTAGGATTGATACATCATTAAAAAAAACAACTATATGAACATAATTTATATATTTTAACATCATGTAATAAAATAAACTGTACTTTACAGAGTACTGTACTGTAATCTGCCACAAGTGTTATTCAATCTGTAGTTTTTTTGCATTTAATTGTATCCTGATGTAACTATCACTGACATATCTGCTCTGTTATTGATTCGTATTTTGACATATACTTGTACTTACTAGAACTGAAGTCATTGTATTTATCTTGCTCTTAATTGTATTAATACTTGTACTGTGATTCTTGAAATGTATTTTTTGTTTATGACTGTAAGTCGCCCTGGATAAGGGCGTCTGCTGAGAAATTAATAATAATAATAATAATAATAATAATAATAATAATAATAATAATAATAATAATAATAATAATAAACTATGAAAGGATATTACAAAAGTCTACCAGAAGCCATAAAGGAGGCTGTGTGGTCCAGTGGTTAAAGAAAGGGCTTGTAACCAGGAGGTCCCCGGTTCAAATCCCACCTCAGCCACTGACTTATTGTGTGACCCTGAGCAAGTCACTTAACCTCCTTGTGCTCCGTCTTTCGGGTGAGACGTAGTTGTAAGTGGCTTTGTAGCTGATGCATAGTTCATACAACCTAGTCGCCTTGGATAAAGGTGTCTGCTAAATAAACAAGTAATAATACAAAATAATAATGGCAGTACAGCATTTCATGTTAGATTGTGAAATGTCACATTTTTCAATTTGTCAGTTTTTTCATTAAGTATATGGAAAACTACAAAGCGCTGTGTAATTCAATATGTTAACGTAACATTATTCAGCAGGTTTAATTATTCTTTAGGAAGCAAAATTAGTTAATGCTATAAGGTGATGCAAAACTTTTGGCCTGTAGGGTTAGGTGGGGCTATTCAACCCTGTTGATGTGTTCCATAATATCTTATCATGCATGTAGATGTCTGAATGCAGATCTATAGAGGGGGTCTTTATTGAAAGAGTGTTAAAAATCCTGTGAAATACATGCACTGTGGTTGATCCCCAGAGCCAGCATCGCAGCCGTTGTGTGTGCTGATGCGCTGGGGAGGCAAAATAAGCTGATCCCTGGAGCCAGCATTACACTTCAGCCATCAACACCAGACAGAAGGATATCTACATCATCATATGGAAGGAAACGCAAATGGATGGAGACACAGATGGATCACATTAGTTTACTGTAAAGCTACGTCTTAGTTGGTGCTTATCTTGGCGAGAGCCAAATCAGCATGAAGTTTTAACATCTACTCTCATGTAATGGAAATCATTGGTAATCCGGATATGGTCACATGTATGAAAACCCACAGCTTTTACTTCAGAAACTTTAGTTTAGTTTCTATGGTCCAATATGAATAGTGACTGAATGCACACTCACTTAGATGCTCCAAATTAAAAAAGAAAACAAGTTCTCATTACAAGTTTCCTGTAAAACATGAAGAAGCAGCCAAACACTTGCTAAGCTTGATATAGTTTTTAACCAACACGTTCCATCACAGCTATTTCACATGCAATCGCAATTTCAATCCACAAGCCACAGAACAAACTCCCCTCACCCCTTGTTTTGATCCTGCAACCCTTACCAGTCATTTCCAGTACTTGGTATATCATTGAACAGGCACTGTGAATGATTTGCTGACATGTAAATACCAGGTATAACAAACGCTGCGTTTTGCTCTTCTTGTGAAAGACCTTGCACAGGCTCTTCATACTCTCATCTCAGCATGGAGGCTTCCCTGTGCTTTGCATTGCTCCTTTGCTTTCCAGCGTTCACATCAACCGTCGTTCTCCCTCAGAAGAGGTCTGCACAGGTACAGTAACAATGTCTTTATTCTGTAAGCTGCTCAGGTAACAATGTCTTTATTCTGTAAGCTGCTCAGGTAACAATGTCTTTATTCTGTAAGCTGCTCAGGTAACAATGTCTTTATTCTGTAAGCTGCTCAGGTAACAATGTCTTTATTCTGTAAGCTGCTCAGGTAACAATGTCTTTATTCTGTAAGCTGCTCAGGTAACAATGTTTTTATTCTGTAAGCTGCTCAGGTAACAATGTCTTTATTCTGTAAGCTGCTCAGGTAACAATGGGGCAGATATTCAAAGGTCGAATTTTCCCATCTTTCTCACAACTCTCCTTGCGTTGCATAAAATCGCAAGTGAGTGAAATCTAAGAGTTGTGGAGAAACTGCAATTATCACAGTGCTGCGGAAATTAATAAATTAACATGAATTAACACAGGAAATCAACCGCAACTCTCTCTCTCTCTCTCTCTCTCTCTCTCTCTCTCTCTCTCGATATAGAACCATCGCAACTTTTTGCAAAATGAAGACACGTTCTTTGGGCTTGACAAGGCAGAGCCCCAGAACCTCTTCAGTATGAAATTTAAAATGTCATTAAATGTTTTGCTCTCAAATGCGTTTTCTTACAATTCTCAACACAGTTTTATCCATTCTGCAAGTTTTTGCGTGCGCCAAACAGAGACAGTCCACTGCCAGGGACATTGAATTACTTTACGGTTTAGCCTATGAGCCATAAAGATGACACTGGCTGTAAATTACACACATGAAATAAGCTTACTTGATTTGAAAAATGTCTTGAACGACACAAGCCACTATTTGGCTTGATGGAATGAGTAATACACAACAAGCTTCAATATGAAAGCTGAACATTAATTTCAATAAAAACACATTTCCACTTCATTAAAGTGAAAACTGGCTTCTGTTATTTTTTAAATACCACAGCTTCTGATTATACTCCTGCTTAAAAACAGGAACAACATTTTATTCAGGGTTAGTGTTGAACTTAAACGCGTTCATCCCTGCCTGGCCCCCCTGCAGGAACATTGCTCTGCTAACTTCTCCTATTCAAAACAAAATATAAACGGTCTGGTTCCCTCTTTCCTTTTTTCAATGAGTAGAATTTAATTAATAGAGAATAAAAAACAAACCCAGCTAAGAACTATCTAGTCTAAACAGAAATGTATGTATTTATATTTATATTTTGCAATCTCCACAAACTGTGGAGTCCTCTGAATGCCTTTCCACTTGTTATTTCATTTTAAACAGTTTCAATTTTGAACTGCAGACAAGGTGCTGGCCAGCAGAGTTGAAAGGTCTGATGATGTCACATGTTTAGATAAAGAGAAGTTTCTGGGAGCTCCCTGTGCAGAGGCATGCTTTAATCCTGGCTGCTTTCACAGACAGACTCTTGGACTACCGACAAGCAAAAGACTCTGTTTAGCTGGAGCTCAGCAGCATAACACAGAACACACTGAGAGGAACTCGCTGTGATGGGACTTTGACTGTGTAGAGCCTTCACAGTGATGGTTCACAAGTGGTTCCATGACTAAACTGCACCGTTTAAAAGTGCTTGAAGAAAGAAAGGAGAGCCAACCAATGTTTTAATGTCTTATTAGCCCTAGGAATACTATCCCTGCCCCCCGTTTTCACCTTCCAGCACACTGTGGAGTCGATGCCATGGCAGGGCTGTGAGGATCAGGGTGACCTGGGCAGTAAATTGGGCAGGCAGTGGATTATTACTCATGTAGTATTTATTTATTTATTTATTTATTTATTTGTGATTTTAGGGGCATGGCAGCGATCTGGAGATCTATAGCTTCCACGTGGACTGCAAGGTCACCTCCCGCTTCGCCCACAATGTGCTCACCAGCCGCATGGCCAATCGAGCCAACGCGTCCAGAGAGGTCACCTTCGACGTGGAGCTGCCCAAACATGCGTTCATCAGCAACTTCAGCATGTGGGTATTGCTGAGCCCTCCCCCCCAGGCCGGGAGCCCCTGTGAGAGCTCATAGATGATCTAGTCTGGATTTGAACCCTGGTCTCCATTAGTGAAAGGCTGATGCATTAACCCACCACTCCTCCTCCCCCCTCTGCCCTCTCCTCTATCTCTTTCCCCCCTCCCCTCTCTTCCAAACCCTGTACATCCATCCGATTCTCATTGACTGGGCTGTGTTTCTCTTTCCTTGCACAGGACCATCGATGGAAAGCCGTATGTTGGTGTGGTGAAGAAGAAGGAAGAGGCCAAGCAGCAGTATGATCAGGCTGTGTCCCGGGGGCACAGCGCTGGACTGGTCAAGTAAGACCGTCTCTGTCTGTCTGTCTTTGATTCAGAGCTGCTCTGCTAGTTTCCAATCCCCAGTGGCTGTAGCCCAGTACTGCAGTGATAGCTCCGATTCCAATGAAGCTGCGTGTGTGTGTGTGCGTGTCAGTGTGCGTATGTACGTGTCAGTGTGTGTGTGTGCGTGTGTGTGTGTGCGTGTCAGTGTGTGTGTCAGTGTGTGTGCGTGTCAGTGTGTGTGTGTGCGTGTGTGTGTGTGCGTGTCAGTGTGCGTATGTACGTGTCAGTGTGTGTGTGTCAGTGTGTGTGTGTGCGTGTCAGTGTGTGCGTGTCAGTGTGCGTACCGGGTGGTGATCGCTCTTCAATCTGCTCAGCACTCACTAGCCTGTCCAGCTTCACAGAGAGGGACAGTGAAGCTGCCCTTGTTGTGACTGCGCTCCCTCTTTCAAACGCTCTCCAGAGTCTCTGGGAGGAAGATGGAAGAGTTCAAGGTCTCGGTGAACATCGCGGCGCTCAGCAAGGTCACCTTTGAGCTCACCTACGAGGAGCTGCTGAAGCGACACCTGGGGAAGTACGAGCTCGCCATCAAAGTGCGGCCGCAGCAACTGGTCAAACACTTCAAGGTACAGTGAGTGTAGCTGAGAAAGGGGAGGTGTGGACGACACAGGCTGTTCCAGGGGTGGTGGAGGAGGTGGGGACCCCTTAGTAAGATGTTGAGCCCCCACAGGAACAAACACTCACTTTAACAGATGTTTTATTTTTAATTTTTAAAAGCTTCACAAATGTTTAAAAGATTATAAACCAGACAGGAAGTGTGTTCCCTAATCTGGACTCTAAAATGCGCAATGCAATTTGAGCTGATTTATTAGGAAGTTGAGCTTGTGCTTTTCCTTGTATCTTTTACAGTAGAATGATCTCAAGTGCCGTGGCTGTTCCTACAGTCTCTGAAGTCTTTGTGAAGAGCAGTGTACTGAGTTAAACCTGTCTGGGTTTTCATTCTGCGTGGGTGTGCTCTGTGCTTGTTTTTCAGATCGATGCTCATATCTATGAACCTCAGGGCATTAGCTTTTTGGATGTGCACGCAGCATTTCTAACTAACGACTTGGCAGAGACAGTGAAGAAGACAGTAACCCAGGACAAGGTAGGAAGAGCTGATAATGACGCTGTTGCTATTATGCAACAAGCATGCTCAATACAGTCCCCTGAAACACATGCCTGCTTCAGAAGTCACGTTCATGTGTTGTGTGTCTCTTCTTGTGAAAGAAATGTGATCTCGTGCAGTTTGGGCAGAAGGACAGTGAAGCTAAGCTGAGCTGCTCAACCCTACGAGATAACCTGCAGAGCTAACACACAAGCCTGCTAAACACAGCCCCCTGTAATACAAACGTGCTTGAGAAGTAAATACAGTAAGCGTATGAGAGACACCTCCCCCCCCTGCAGAGACACACCCTGCACACTCCTACACACGACAGCTTTACCATGACATCACTATGCACAGCATGGGGTGACATCACTGTGCACCGCACAGGGTGACATCACTGTGCACAGGATGATGAGACGACCGGAATTTTGACAAACGCATATCAGTGATTGGTCGATTTTCTCAGGCGAGATTTATAATCCTCTCTAGGCCCACGTTGTGTTTGAACCAACACTGGACCAGCAGCGCAAGTGTCCGGAATGCTCTGAAAGCATCTTAGATGGAGAGTTCATCATTAAATATGACGTGAAGAGAGAAGCATCAGCAGGAGATATCCAGGTACTCGCTCTGCACTTGAGAGGGGCTTTGAACTGTCTTCAGTGATCACTTTATACCAGCTCCACACTTTCTTAGGTTTTTTAACCAAGTAATATGAATTCATATCTTGTCTATCGTTGTTTCTGCTCGGATCATTATTAACCGTGCTGACCAACTGTTCCAGGAAACCACTGCTTCTGAAAAGATTCCTCAAGGCAGGCTGTGAGGATATAAAAGAGGCTTCTGCGCACAATGTGGCACATACTGCAGGGCTGGCTAAAGATCACCCTTCCATGCCTGGTCTGTGTTCCAACCCTGTTCGACATTGTTTAACTGAACCAATTAAAAGTTCCATCCAGACCCTAAAGTAGTTAATGATCTAATTGTACCTGTTAGACCTGGAGTGGAATGGCGCTCCAGGGCCGTGATTGATTGGATGCCCCTGACCTCCGGGCTTCAGTTCGCAGGGAAACACTGATGTGTTTCCCCGTCAGCACTGGGGGAGTCTTTCCAGAAGCAGTCTTTTTTTTTTAGTTAGTTAGCAAAAGCAACACTAGAGATAGATCGCACACAGAGAGCACATGCCATAGGAACGAGTGAGAAATAAGAAATGAGGGCATTTTTAGATGATAAAAAGGTAATGAGAATTGAGGGGCCCATTGTCCCCTGGAACTGTCATATAAATAATAAAGAATGTTAGTGCGCATGTGTTTTAAGGGCTCTGTTCTGTTCTCAGATTGTAAACGGATACTTTGTTCACTATTTTGCGCCCACGGACCTGCCGAGGATGCGGAAGAATGTGGTATTCGTGATAGACCGCAGTGGCTCCATGCACGGGAAGAAAATGCAGCAGGTGCTTCATTAACTTGTGATGCTCTGTGCAATGTTATGACTGTGAAAAAATACTTCCATTCTCTTGAATGCATTTAGTAGAATGGAGGCTGCCACGTGGTTAGATGTAACGTTGTAATATTTCTAATCCATGTGCTTAGCTGCAGTTTGAAAGCTGTAGCATTGTCGTAATCCCTGAGACTGCAATTCAAGTTTTTACCACTCGATAACCAGCCTGCAATGCTGACTGTGTTTGCTAATGATATAGTAAACAGTTGTTTTATGAATGTAGCGCTGGAAGGAACCCCAGTCACTAGCACGGCATCTCTTCTGCTTTATTTTCTCGGAAAGACCCGGGAAGCTCTTCTGAAGATCCTAGAAGACATTCACGAAGATGATCATTTCGGCTTGATAACGTTCGACAGCGAGGTCTCGACTTGGAAAAGTACTTTAGTTCAAGCTACTCCCGAGATGGTGCAGCAGGCCAAAACTTTCGTGGGCCGCATTACAGACCGAGGAGGTGAGCGCCAAACGGGCTGAACCCTCCACAGTGTATCTGTGATGCAAACGATTTGAAACACAAGATGACATTGATCACGAAGATCACTTTGATAAACGCATGTTGTTAACATATGGAGTTCCATCCTCACAATCGCAGTACATACAGTACAGTGCACCCCCATTTATCACACTGCAGTCGGGAGCTATGGGTAAGAAAGCATGCACTTTGTGTTCTGCCTTATATCGAGAATGTAAGTGCTAGTCTAATGGTATTAGGGGGCAACTGGGAGCTATGAAAATACCGCCTTATAACCTGCGTCATGCTATGAAGGAATGCCTTATAGGGAGCAGTGTATTAGTACATCACAAGTACAGTGTGTCTGCTGGTTGCTGATGTAGCCGTATCGTGATCAATCTTCTCTGTGTTTGTGCCGTTCCAGCAACCGATATAAACGCAGCTGTTCTGAAAGGAGTGGAAATGCTGAAGATTTCCAAGGAGGAGAAGAAGCTCCCTGAACGCAGCGTCTCCATTATCATTCTGCTGACCGACGGCGATCCCACATCCGGTACAGACGCTCGTTAATGAACTGATTAACAAACTCATTCCAATAGCAGTATCCCTGGGCTGTGCGGATCCTGCCCTTATTGATGGGTGTTTCTGATCCACAGGCGTCACTAACCTGGAGCAGATCCAGTCCAATATAAAGAAAGGGATTGAAGGCCTCTACACGCTGTACTGCCTGGGCTTTGGCTTTGACGTTAATTACAAATTCCTGGAGAAGCTTGCTCTGGAGAACGGGGGCGTGGCTCGGCGGATCTATGAAAGCTCTGACTCCGCCTTGCAGCTCCAGGTAGGATTAGAAACCCCCGAGCCCTGGAAACACGTCTCGAAGCGCAGGCGGAGTCTGAAGCGTGTCTGATGGGCTCTCCTATGTCTTCCAGGGGTTTTATGAAGAGGTGGCGACCCCTTTGCTGCAGCAGGTTGAGCTGCAGTACCCGGCAACGGGTCTCTGATCTGACAGAAAATGTTTTCAGGCATTACTACAATGGCTTCGAAATTGTGGTCGCTGGACATATTACCAAAAACGACCTGGAGATACTGAGCGTACAGATAAAAGCAAGGGCAGTAAGTTGGTTAATTTGCTAATCTATCTATCTATCTATCTATCTATCTATCTATCTATCTATCTATCTATATATATATATAATGAGTATATATATATATATATATATTTCGACCAATCACTGACAAAAATACTATATAAGGAGGCTTGGTGGTCCAGTGGTTAAAGAAAGTCACTTAACCTCCTTGTGCTCCATCCTTCGGATGAGGTGTAAAGCCGAGGTCCTATTGGAAGTGACTCTGCAGCAGCAGCTGTGATGCATCATTCACCCCCGAGTCTCTGTAAGTCTCTGTAAGTCGCTTTGGATACAAACGTCTGCTAAATGACTAAATAATAATAATTAAACAGACACACACAACAGCTAATGCTGGTCCCTATGCTGCTGCGCTTGCTCTGGTCAGTCGTGGTTGGGTGTGGACGTTCCAAGTTCAGTCCTAGTTTAGCCACTATGTGTGCGACCCTGAGCAAGTCACTTAACCTCCTTGTGCTCCGTCCTTCGGATGAGGCGTAAAGCCGAGGTCCTATTGGAAGTGACTCTGCAGCAGCAGCTGTGATGCACTGTGATAAACAGACACACACTCAACAGCTCATACTAGTCCCTGTGCTGCTGTGCTTCCTCTGGTCCAGTGTGGTTGAGTTGCTCTTTCTTTTCACAGTCCAGCAGCGACCTGACCCTTGCAGCCGAGACGCCGGTGGAGGAGCAAGACGAAGCTGTGAAGAAGCAAAAGTACATTTTCGGAGAGTACATCGAGAGGCTCTGGGCTTACCTGACCATCCAGCAGCTGCTGTCAAAGATGTAAGGAGTTACAACTCACTGGCTCCGTCACAGATGAGCACAGGAAGACGCTTGCTGTAGATTCCCTAATCACTGAAGTTTTTACCGGATTCATGGGCGTCAGAGGACACTATGGACCGCTTGACTATTTACCGTTTTGTGGGACAGTGCATAAGCTGTATTTGGTCATGTACCCCAAATTGGCATGCCAGTTTCGATCATGTACCTTAAATTATTATTATTTTTTATTATTATTTTATTTCTTAGCAGACGCCCTTATCCAGGGCGACTTACAATTATTACAAGATATCACATTATTTTTACATACAATTATTATTATTTTTTTTTTTACATACAATTACCCATTTATACAGTTGGGTTTTTACTGGAGCAATCAAGGTAAAGTACCTTGCTCAAGGGTACAGCAGCAGTGTCCCCGACCTGGGATTGAACCCACGACCCTCCGGTCAAAAGTCCAGAGCCCGAACCACTACTCCACACTGCTGGGATGCCAGTTTCAATCTTTTAGCTATTTATTTCGTCCCGTTTATTTTAGAAACCAAAGCGCTCCCCTTGTCAATGGTCCTGCACAGGGATGTTGCTTGTTCCTGGTTGGTGAAGGCACTGATTTAAGGTTTTGTTTAACTCTGGTGATTTCAGCGTTTCAGCTCAGCCTGAAGAGCGCGAAGCCCTCAATGAGAAAGCTCTGCAGCTCTCTCTGAAATATAACTTTGTGACTTCACTGACATCGATGGTGGTGACCAAACCTGAGGAAGGGCAAACGGACCGAACCATGGTGGCACACAAGCCAACTGAAGCAGAGCAAGGAGACAGAGTTGACTTCAGTCGCCATGGTATTATTATTATTATTATTATTATTATTATTATTATTATTATTATTATTATTGTTATGCATGATTTTCATAACAGCAGCTTAACCTTTCCTGAATCCTTTCTAGCCCCGTTAGAATTAATTGATGTTAGAATTGATTGATAATTGATTAATGGTGTTATAAGGAAGCCTTTTTTATTTTCTTTTATTTAGGATTAGCAATGGGTGCAGCAGGAGTACCATTTGGTGCAGGTGGTCCCCGAGGCAGACCACAGGGTGAGTAAAGCGCAATCATTATCATCATTATTATCATTATTATATTCACGGATCACTGAGGTTTTATCTTGTGATTCACTGATCTTGCATGAGTGACCTGCAGTAATTCTGGGAGACCAGCCTCACGTACGCATCAAGGTCAGGGATGGAAATAAGACTCCTATTGCACAGCAGTGTCACCCATTCCAGGTTTTAATACCAGCTTGATTAGCCAAGACACAAGGAACGTTTTCAACCTGAAAAAAGAAACAAGGACCAGGGGTCACTTTCTTTACACAGAGAATTGTGAGGGTCTGGAACCAACTCCCCAGTAATGTTGTTGAAGCTGACACCCTGGGATCATTCAAGAAGCTGCTTGATGAGGTTCTGGGATCAATAAGTTGGTAACAACCAAACGAGCAAGATGGGCCGAATGGCCTCCTCTCGTTTGTAAACTTTCTTATGTTCTTATATAAGTTTACCATGCCATTTTTGCATGATTTCTCTATGCATAGTTTACCCTGGTTTGACATGTTTATTAATGTGCTTTAACATGCTTTCACTGTGCTGTATTACCCTCTGCAGTGTTTTTACTGTAGGACACTTCTATAAGGGTCAGTTTCGTATCAGACCTACGAGAGCACAGTGGGCGCCTACGGGAGCGTGAGAGTAAAGAAAGGCATTGAGGGGCAGCGAGCTTGAAGCATGCGAGTGCTTGAGTGACAATAGGGTTAGAACATAGGACAAGACACAACATAAAAACAAATCTGACTCTCGCTCCCGATGGGTCAGGCAGCATCCTCTGGCTTCTGGGCATTTAGTGGAGCAAGGGACAGGAAGGGGACGTACAGGACAAAAGGACAGATCCTTCACAGTGCAGCATCCTCAGGCAGCTAAGCTGGCAGCTGGGCGACGTGGAGAGCTAAGGAAAAGTGTCTCAGGTCCGTTTAGGAGAGACGAAAACAGAGAACCCCGCCTCCCGCCCCTATTCGGTCGGGGTTCGCTGGGCAGGTGGAGGCTCGGCCTACTGCATGATGGGGCTGAAATGATCCTGGACCTGAAATGGAAGAGAGGAGATGGGACAGCAAGGTTATTATTATTATTATTATTTGTTATTTGTTTATTTAGCAGACGCCTTTATCCAAGGCGACTTACAGAGACTAGGGTGTGTGAACTATGCATCAGCTGCAGAGTCACTTACAACTACGTCTCACCCGAAAGACGGAGCACAAGGAGGTTAAGTGACTTGCTCAGGGTCACACAATGAGTCAGTGGTTGAGGTGGGATTTGAACCGGGGACCTCCTGGTTACAAGCCCTTTTCCTTAACCACGGGACCATACAGCAAGGTTAAGGCCTGGAAGGCTTAGGGCATAAGCAGCAGAAGAATAGGATGTGGCCAGGGGTCCCTTCAGGCTGGTGAGGAACAGCCGGGTGGCAGTGGTTGAGACGAGAGGCCGACCCGGACAACCGGAGGAGTGAGACTCGCTTCTCCCCCAAAAGAGGACCCCCGGTTCCCCGCAAGAACCGCACCGTGGGATAGAAAAGAAGGCAGCAGTGTGGAGTAGTGGTGAGGGCTCTGGACTCTAGACCGGAGGGTCGTGGGTTCAATCCCAGATGGGGGACGCTGCTGCTGTACCCTTGAGCAAGGTACTTTACCTAGATTGCTCCAGTAAAAAACCCAACTGTATAAATAGGTAATTGTATGTAAAAAATAATGTGATATCTTGTAACAATTGTAAGTCGCCCTGGATACGGGCGTCTGCTAAGAAATAAATAATAAAAATAATAATAGAAAAGAGATCACAGAGTCGCACACATAGACAAAAGCTACAAGAAAAGACAAGAGATGTTAGTAGATAACCTATGCCTATAAGCTGTCCGCACTGTGGAGAGGAAACCCCCCCCCCTGCAGGGAGGAAACCTCTGGTGGGTCTGGCGGAGAGGGCACCCTCCACTCCGGGCAAGCTAACGAGTGCTTGGTGAGCTGTGGCAATGTCTGCAGAGGATGATCTAATATAAAGTTCAACAGCTGAAGAGGCCCAGCGCCCCATAGACTTAATCAAGTGTTGATTGATTCCTGCCCTGGCCGTGGAGGTAGCTGCTCCGATCCGGAATGAATGGGGAGAGAAAAAGTCCGAAGAGAACCCGATCCGTGACAAGAGGATGGATAGACGGGATGAGAACCAGTGTCTCGTAACTATAGATCTGGAGCTGTCGATGAGGAGGGGATCCAACGGCAGACACAGGATCCTGCAGGTAAGGTATCTGGACAGAGCAGAACTGGGACACAGAGGAGAGTTAATTTTAGAGAATTAGCTTAATTGGTCCGTTTTTGAAGATCTAATGTGGAGGATAAAGTGGTTTCCGGGGATGTGAGAGAGAATGGAGCGCTTGAGGCCTAGAGCTGGGAAGCTGGAAGTTGATGGAGTTGAGAACTCGGAACAGCGGAGAAATCCGAAGGCGGAGGTCAGGCACAGGATTTCCATGACAACGTCGTCGAATGGGTTGAAGCATCCTTGCTGCAGAGCGGTGATGAGACGAAGGAGAAGGTATGTTGAGATTGGTTGTCTTGATGGAGAGGAGGGGGGCAGGCTTTTCTCCATGCCTCTGAGCGTTAGGCGGATCTCTGGAAAGGATGAGAGAGGGGAAGAGGAGATAGATTGAAGGCGAAATTGATACTGAATGCCCACTAGGTAGCATCTAATAGAGGAGGGGGCTAAACGTAGAGACAGCCTGAGGTGAGTGATGAAGGCGAGGAGGTGCTGTAAGTTGTAAGAGGTATGAGAGATTTTGCTCGCAAAAGTGAGTAAATGAAGACCAGGCAGTCGAGTAGGAGGAATGGGTAGATGGGGAGAGAGCATTCTCCATGAATCCACGTGTTGATTGAAGGAGGCCAGAGAGAGTTATTCAGTTGAATATTTTCTTGCTGAAGGGTGGTACGAGCCCAGGGTTGGGGTCTGCTCCTGGGACCAGGTTGCGGAACTTCTGGATCTGCAGGCGAGAGAGAGCATCGGCAGCGTTATTTAGAGACCCTGGGAAATGGCGCACTTGAATAATGACATTATTAGGTACTGATGTCCAAACTAGACAGCGGAGGAGCTGCATAATGATAGGAGAAGATGAACAGTCTTTGTTAATAATGTGAACTGTAGCGGAATTGTCGCTGAGGAAGAGAACGGATTTCAGTAGCCAATCGTGTCTCCAGAGCAGGGCGGCTATCACGATGGGGTACAGTTCCAGCAAAGAGGAGGATTTTAGTTGCGGAGGAAGAGAACCGATTTCATTGGGCCAGGTGCTATAAAACCGCAGGGACCCAAATATACCGCCAAAGCCTAGATGGGAGGCATCGGTGAATAGGTGTAAATCAGGGGCGGAGATGAGGTCATCATAGAAGAGAGAAAGGCCGTTCCAGTTGTTTGAGTAAAGTCCACATCTCGATATCCTTCCTAACTTCATCTGGGATGATGATTGACGCGTCCAGGGAGTTAGAGACAGAAGACCAGGCAAGAAGACGAGAGATGAAGGTGCACCCTTGAGGGATGACGCGAATGGCGAAATTGAAGTGGCCGAGGAGCGAAAGAAGGTTGCGCTTTGATATTGATTTTGAGACTTGGAATGAGGAGATCAATTGATGAATGCAATCAAGCTTTGAGGGAGGAAGGCATGCTTCAAACTTGATGGTATCGAGAGTTATGCCTAAGAATTCGAGGCTGGTGGTGGGGCAGATGGTCTTTTCTGAAAAGAGAGGGACCCCGAGGGTGGTGAAGAGAGATCTGAGGCAGTTGATGCTCTGGGCAGGAGGATGAGACGGAGGAGATACGAGCAGGAAGTCGTCGAGGAGATGGAGAAGAAATGGAACTTGATATGAGTTTAGGAAAATCCAGCAGAGGGCCTCGGATAGAGAATCGAAAAGATTTTCGGACTGCTACGGCAGCCAAAGGTTAAAGGGGTTGCAAAAAAATAGGAACCTTGCCAGTAAATGCCAAACAGGTGACGGAGTGATGGGTGGATTGGCATGACTTTGAATGCGTCAGTAATGTCGGCTTTTGAGAGCCAAGCTCCTTGGCGTGCCTATTTGATGAATTCAATGGCATCGCAGAGTAACGTAATAAAGCGAGAATTGGTCCGCTGGGATGAGTTTGTTGATGCTGCTAGTGGGGACGCCTCGGGGATCTGAAAGATCAATTCTAAGACGTTTTTTCCTTGAAATTTTTCGAGTAGCCAATGGAAAAGGAGGAGCTACGAAGGGGCCAGACAAGAAACCTTTCTCCAGCTTGGCCTTAGAGATGAGACGGCTTGAGGGTCCGAAGTTGCTGCAGGTGAAAGAAGAAGGGAGACATGATAATCCATTAGAAAAACCGTGTTTGAGACGTTTGTATGGTCGGGATGAAGACTGAGGGCGTCTGCGAGCGCAGGAATGTTGACTTGGAGATGACACGGATAGGGTTGATTGTCATTCCTTTTGGTTGAGAGGGCAGATAGAATTGGCGTGAGCGTCTCCACAGAAGGGCATGCAGTAAACAACAATTGACGTTATTACAGAAGGATTCGTTGAAGTTGTTGCATATGTGACGGTTGCCAGAAAATTTAATGGACCGTCCGAGCTTGTCTGTAGAGGTGGATGGATCAGGAGTGGCTCAAGCATGAATAGGTCGGAGAGAGGAGGAAGGAGCGCGATTTAGCTGAAGAAGGAAACGTCCGAGAAAAGCGTGCAGTGTTGGAGGAGCTAGCTGCGGCCGCTTTTGGGCAGAGATGGGTGGAGTGGCTTGTGGAAGTGCATACACCGCAAGGCCCCCAAATATCCTGTGGAACAGGTCAATGTCTGGTTTTGCCCAGTTAATGACTTTGTTGGTGGTTCCCAGTATTGCTGCTGCTTTTGCGGAAAAAAAACTTTTATGGTAATCATAGAACATGGTACCCCCATAGCGGACAGACAGTTCAATGATATAGGCCATGTAATGGTCTAATTCTTTATGGGGAAAACACTGCATAAAACATCCCAGTAAGCAGAAAAGGCGAGCGTGAACTCCCTAGTGAGATTCTTGAGGAGACGTGGATCGGAAGACTTAAGAGTTACAGACACGTCTCCACAGCTAACCGTTCTATGGTCGATAAGTTCAGAAGTAGCGATTAGAACGAGATTAACGTCGTTACCTTCAATTAATTGTTTGCGCAGAGCTGGAGAAACGGTGATGTGTCCGGATTCGATGGTATGGAGCGGGTCCGCTGGAGTGGCTGAGGTTAGAGTAAACGTAGGGTTCGGGTCGATTACTTCAATGACAGGAGAAGCCGTTGTAATAAGTGGAAGGGTCTTGTCAGGACGAGTTTCAAGAGCAGTGAGGCGTGTATTGAGAGATCCGATTGAATCCGAGGCTGTAAGAGGGCTTTCATGTCATGAAGAAGGGAGGTTTTGAAAGCGTTGAGGTCGGCTGAAGTTGATGGCTGAGACTGTATAGGTTGAGAGCGCGGAGCATTGCCTGGAGAGACAGTATGAGCCTGCCTTGGCCGACGAGGAGGGCCGAGGGTGGAGGCAGAAGATCCGGGTGAGATGTTGGGACAGGTGCGGCGTTTAGCAAAGGGAGAGCTGGAGCCGATGTCCTGGCGGGGCTGCCTACTGGTAGAGCGATGAGAGAAAGCAGGCGAATCAAATGCAGAGATGTGGAGGGACTGCCTGGTCGGGAGGAGTGGGCTTGTAGCCTGATTGACAGGTAGATCAATGGCCAGCAGCTGAGGAGGGATAGGCACTTCAGTAGCTGAATGTTGTCGAGGGAGGGCGACACGTTAACCTTTTGAAGCAGGAAAGACAGGAATTGCGGAGACTCAGTTGCAGTATATTTTAAATAATTCTTCTCTATCCGCTCCCATGGGTATTGGAATCCCATTTTCAAAAAGGGTTTTAAGAAGCTTTGGCTGCATCCAGCTGCTGTAGGACAGCGTCTTAGGGGGTAGAGGAGTTGAACGCTTCGGTCTTACTGATGAAAAGCTTGGTTCTGGCGACGGTGAAGGTTGCTGCCTGCTCTGAGAAGAGCGAGCCGAGCGCTGGGGCTGACCTGGTGAAAGCTCGTCACTGTCATCTGAGAAGGAGCCGAAAGCAGTCTCCATCTCGCTGGATCCTTCTGCCAATATGCCAGCTATTTAGCTCAAAACAAACAACAACATTTTCTTTATATATACACAAACTGTAAGGCAAATGAGAAGAGAAAATAAAGTTTTTTTTGTTTTTTTTTTGCTTTGGAACGTTAAGCAAGTTCCCAGGTAAGCACGGAGTCTGGGAGTCTCCACACAAACAAAAAACAAACACAAGACAAAGAGAGGAAGCAGTGCTAGGTTAATATAGCAAAGAGGGGGAGATTGACGGGCGGAGCTGCCAAACGGAACCCCCGGCGCTGCTCTGGCCACGCCCCTTCACTGACGTGCGCTGCGCGAGACTATTTAGAGATGACTAAAAGTGAGCTGCCCCCCCCACCCCGATGTGATTGAGCCAGCTGACCGCTTCCCCCAGGCGGAGCGCGGCTGAGGAAAGCTAGAGTGGATGTCATAGAGAAATTAGGTAACCAGGGAAAAACACAGTGAGAATGCTCTCTACGACGTTCCTCGAATTACGCCTAAAGGCTTACATTTAACCACATGACAATACAATTAAAGCTTTTCAGCCTTTTCAGCCTTCATCCCCAGTAATGTTGTTGAAGCTGACACCCTGGGATCCTTCAAGAAGCTGCTTGATGAGATTCTGGGATCAATAAGCTACTAATAACCAAACGAGCAAGATGGGCTGAATGGCCTCCTCTCGTTTGGAAACTTTCTTATGGTCTTATGTTCTTATGCCTTATTTGCTCGCCATAGTATTATTATTATTATTATTATTATTATTATTATTACTATTACTATTATTATTATTATTATTATTATTATTAATAATAATAATAATAATAATAATAATAATAATAATAATAATAATAATAATAATAATAATATTGTTATTATTAGGCATGATTTTCATAACAGTAGCTTAACCTTTCCTCAATCCGTTCTAGCCCAGTTAGAATTAATTGGTGTTATAACAAAGCCTTTTTTATTTTCTTTTATTTAGGAGGAGGATTTGGAATGGTTGCATCAGGAGTACAGTTTGGTCCAGGTGGTCCCCTAGGCAGACCACAGGGTGAGTAAACAACAATCATTATCATCATTATTATCATTATTATATTCACGGATCACTGAGGTTTTATCTTGTGATTCACTGATCTTGCATGAGTGACCTGCAGAAATTCTGAGAGACCAGCCTCGCGTACGCATCAAGGTCAGGGATGGAAATATGACTCTATTGCACAGCAGTGTCACCCATTCCAGGTTTTAATACCAGCTTGATTGGCCAAGACACAAGGAACGTTTTCGACCTGAAAAAAAAAACAAGGACCAGGGGTCACAAATGGAGATTAGATAAAGGGGCATTCAGAACAGAAAACAGAAGGCATTTTTTTACACAGAGAATTGTGAGGGTCTGGAACCAACTCCCCAGTAATGTTGTTGAAGCTGACACCCTGGGATCCTTCAAGAAGCTGCTTGATGAGATTCTGGGATCAATAAGCTACTAACAACCAAACGAGCAACATAGGCTGAATGGCCTCCTCTCATTTGTAAACTTTCTTATATTCTTATAAAGGTTTACCATGGCATTTTTCTGTAGTTTGGTTACACTATGCATAGTTTACCCTGGTTTGACATGTTTATTAATGTGCTTTAAGATGCTTTCACTGTGCTGTATTACCCTCTGCTGTGTTTTTACTGTAGGGCACTTTTATACTGGTCAGTTTACATTGTTTTTTTAATAAACTTTACCAGACCTCTCTGTGGTTTACAATGCTTCCCTATGCTTTACCAGACCCCTCTGTGCTTTACAATGCTTCCCTATGCTTTACCAGACCTCTGTGTGCTTTACAAAGCTTCCCTGTGCTTTACCAGACCTCTCTGTGCTTTACAATGCTTCCCTATGCTTTATCAGACCTCTCTGTGCTTTACAATGCTTCCCTATGCTTTACCAGACCTCTCTGTGCTTTACAATGCTTCCCTATGCTTTACCAGACCTCTCTGTGCTTTACAATGCTTCCCTATGCTTTACCAGACCTCTCTGTGCTTTACAATGCTTCCCTATGCTTTACCAGACCTCTCTGTGCTTTACAATGCTTCCCTATGCTTTACCAGACCTCTCTGTGCTTTACAATGCTTCCCTATGCTTTACCAGACCTCTCTGTGCTTTACAATGCTTCCCTATGCTTTACCAGACCTCTCTGTGCTTTACAATGCTTCCCTATGCTTTACCAGACCTCTCTGTGCTTTACAATGCTTCCCTATGCTTTACCAGACCTCTTTGTGCTTTACAATGCTTCCCTATGTTTTACCAGACCTCTCTGTGCTTTACAATGCTTCCCAATGCTTTACCAGACCTCTCTGTGCTTCACAATGCTTCCCTATGGTAGACAACACATCCATTTACTCCTGGTAATGTAATCTAGATTTCTCTGATATTTCTTAGTTTAATATCCTAGTATTCATGTGCTCTGCTACTCTATGTGGGCGTATCTACTCAGATCATTGCTTACCAGGCTTACACATTAATCCATCTTACTAAATCATTTTCTTTAACCACTTCTAAAGGCAGAATTTATAAAGAGATGATGTGTTCTTATAGGATTGACCACTAGGTGGCGTGCAACTGTCATTTCTGTCCCCCCTGCATCTGTGGCTACTGGGAGTTAGTAAACGGAAAATCTGTCGATACTAAATCTGTTTCAGAGGGGACAGAAATAACAGATGCACACCCCCCAGCGCGTAGTGATGTCATACTGCTTAAAAAATGTATCAAGTCTCTAAATATTAGGTTTGTCTTAAATACATATTTCTCTATTGAAATGTATTTTCAGCGCGCTATGACAGCTATGTTATACCAGGTGAGGATATGTTTTTTTTCTTTTTTCTTGTCTTTTATATTTATGGGAAATGTCTCCTCCTTCAGAGCGAATGATTTGACCGGTAAAGTTTACAGCACGGCTCTTCAACTGGCGACCCACAGCCCACGTCCGGCAGTCAGCAACAATTATAAAAATGAAGTAAAAGAAATATGCAAAAAAAAAAACCAGCAACATTGTAAATCCTTGATGTTTATGTAATTTGTCAACAGAACAGAAGGGATATTTAAAATTATATATATATATCCATAATAAACAGAACACTAGTGGGTTCAATCCCAGATGGGGGACGCTGCTGCTGTACCCTTGAGCAAGGTACTTTACCTAGATTGCTCCAGTCATTATGTAAGCTTTTTTTCTTTGCTGATCATAGCTTGATTTCTCGGGTCAAGCGATGTGATTATAATAAGGAAGATTAAATAGTATTCCTTTCTGAATGCACATAACATCTTTTGATCTGCAAACGGCAACACAGTGGGTGGAAAAACGGCTAGTTGATTTATTTTAAACCATGTGAGCAGAGCGGAGCGTGCCTGTTTTGCCTGGAGAGAGGAGGGAATCACAAGCAGTAGTGGAGCGAAATAGAAGAAAGAGCGGAGCGGAGGATATTATGAGCGGTGAGCAGTATTTTGTCACCGCTCCGCTCCGGTCACCTTCTCTGTCTCTAATTGAATGTCTCTGTTTTCTTCCTGTTCTTTAGCTCCACTTCCAACCTATACAGGTAAAAAAAAATTTACTCTCTGTCTGTGTCTGTCTAAGTGAGTGTGTGTGTGTCTGTGTCTCTGTCTCCTGTGTGTGGTTGTGTCAGTGCGTGTGTGTGCATGCAGTGGGCCGTGTGTGTGTGTGTGTGTGTGTGACATTCATGCCCGATGCTCTCCAACTGAATGTCTGTTTTTTTTCTTGTTCTTTAGCTCAACAGCCAACCCATACAGGTTAAATGAACTCACTGTGTGTGTGTCTGTGTGCAAGAGTGTCAGTCATCAGGGTGCGTGGGTATCAATGTGTGTCGTCAGTGTGTGTGAGTCGTTTGCTTGTGTGTGTTGTGTGACATTCATGCCCAATGTCTGTCTTAGTGTGTGTGTCTGCGTCAGTGTGTGTGTGACATTCATGCCCGACGCTCTCCAACTTAACGTCTCTGATTTCTTCCTGTTCTTTAGCTCCACGACCAACCCATAGAGGTAAAAAGAAAAACTGTGTCTGTCTGTCTGTCTGTGTGTGTGTGTGTCTGTCTGTCTGTGTCTAAGTGTGTGTCTGTCTGTTTCTGTCTGTCTGAGTGTGTGTGTGTCTGCGTCAGTGTGTGTGTGTGACATTCATGCCCAATGTTCTCCCACTGAATGTCTGTTTTCTTCCTTTTCTTTAGCACAACCAACCCATACAGATAAAAAAAAATTCTCGCTGTTAATCCAAGACTAAAGCAGACCTGCCGGTAGCTCATATCCTCTGAAAAAAAACCTGTAAACTGTTGATATTAATCGTCGATTTGACAAAAGAAAATAAATAAAAACGAATAGTTGCAGGCCTAGCGATAAACAATAATGAGCGGGATTGCAGATTCCACGAGTATGTTTACACACTCCCAATTCGGAGCTGAGTTAGTGACATCCTGGCTGTTTACTAATATGTTGTCCAGCGACTGCCTGCCTAAGTGTGTGTGTGTCTGTGTGACAATCATGAACGCTCTCTAACTGAATATTTCTTCCTGTACTTTAGCTCCACCACCATCCCATACAGGTAAAAAAAAAAACTCACTGTTAATCCAAGATTTCAGATACACTCCAAAAATGCTGATGTCTTTTGTCCTCTTGTACCCAAGAATACAGAAATTACTGCAACTTTCAGAATACAAATGTGTTACCCAATAAAGCCATCCAAAACAATGGCTGCTTTTCAGAAAATACTACACATCAAAAGCCTTTTAAGGGGTCGTTTCTAACAATGATACTTTCATTATTCTTCCATTCACTGGAAAGGTCTTTTAAATGGGCAGTCTGCTATTTGCAAACATGGGTATTCATTTTAAAACATGACACTCGCACTGCCTTGGTCATTTCAACTCGGCAGCTTCCCTCTGGGATTTCAAGCGTCTTACTGGATGCCAAGAGTGTCAGTCATCCGGGGGAAGCAGCTGGTTGGTTACTGGCAGGGAAAGCCAGCCCTAAAGGGGTGGGGATGATTCTCCAGGTGAAATGACCATGAAAGGGCAATCTGAAAGCAAGGCTTGCAAACAGAGATTTGTTTAACTAAGGGTAGTACCAGATATCATGTTAATCACAACCACTACAACCGTTTTATTAGCCCTGTACAAACTGTCAATTTAAATATAGCTCTGATTAGTTAGATTAAAAAGAAAGTGTCAGAAAAGGCTTATTTTTCTTTTCTGTTCCTTTTGTTTTCAAGCAGATGAAAACCCGCGGTTTGTAATCCCAGTGAACAATAAACAGCAGTCTGTGTGCTTTGAGATCGCTGCTCCATCCGACGGTGTCATTCTGCAGCTGATCAGTGATGCAGACTCAGGTGAGAATCTACAGAGAAATACAGGGGATAGGAACTGCACTCAAAGCTGGCAAAGTTAACCGTAGCCAATCCTTTTAAGTGCAGCACAGAAACCAGGACCAGAGGAAGCACAGTTGGAAATTAAGTGGAGACAGAATGGCCTCCTCTCATTCGTGATTTTTTTTAAAATGTAGTTTCTGTGTCTAATCTTTCGTTCTGCTTTATCATTAATTCAGGGATCACGATCAACGGAGAGCTGGGAGAGGCTGGGAAAAGTGCATTCCAAAAGATAGGAATTGTTTACAAAGATCTGTACGAAATAGAGTTTAACACACAAGGACTCTCCCTGGTCAGTAAAACTGATCATTCCATTCAAACACTGCGCTGGAGCCCTATGAGCATCGTGTCGGACAGGTAAGGACGTGAATGCGTCACACTAAGGGGTTGGCTTGACTTAAACCCAGTCAAGGTTTTTATAGAGCATTTTACAGCACTCGAGAATCACACTGGATTGCATCCCAGGATTACCCCTAAAGGGCTAATCAGATGATGTCATCCGCATGATGTAACAGATTATGTATTATCTGTTAACGATGCTGACATCAGCATAAGACCTGTCCTTACCTCTTGACTACAGAGCTTGCTCTTCAGACAGATGGTAAGAATTGTCTTTGAACCGTATGTTTTGTGGTTCATGTCTAGCCCTTATCTTTCCATTTGGTTCAATGGGCTGAGACGTCAGTTCATTACAGTGGGTTTCCCCGGTGCTGTAAAACTCTCTAACAGATCCAGCTGTGGCTTATCCCCATGGGGTGTCACTCGATCAAATCAACAACTTGGTTTCTTAGAAGCTTCTTCAAAAATAAATTGTTAAGGAGTTGAGTGTCTGATATCCGCTCCCCCTTTCGCTCCAGCCTCTCTCTATCCTCTTCAAACGGGAGGACCACTGAAGTGACTCTGGGGAGCACGGCCATTGAGGTTTTACTGCATCGTTCAAGACAAGACTTTCTGTGGCTCAAAATAAAACTGAATGATTTCTCTGCAGTAAGCACTGGGCTGCTGGGTATGTATTAGGAAGCACGGTAGTTTTGATTTTTTTTATTTAATTGCCTCAGGGGGGCAACGACGGGGATACAGTGCCAAGGTTTTAAAGGTTGTCCATGCAAGGGATCCCGAGTGGCACATCCGGTAAAGGCGCTCCGCGTGGAGTGCAGGATGCACCCTATAGCCTGGAGGTCGCCGGTTCAAGTCCAGGCTATTCCACTGCCGACCGTGGACGAGAGTTCCCAAGGGGTGACGCACAATTGGCTAAGCGTCGCCCGGGTGGGGATGGCTTAGGTCAGCCAGGGTGTCCTCGGCTCGCCGCGCACCAGCGCCCCCTGTGGCTGGCCGGGCACCTGCGGGCTTGCCAGTAAGAGATCCAGAGCTGCACTCAACACTGCAATCCCAGTACATAGGCAGGTACAGTAAGTCACTCTTACATGTTTGGTTATATAGTTCTTTTTTTTTTTTTTTACAGGTCGGTTTTCTAGACAGTTGTCTGTAAGAGAGAAAGGTAGAAGTGGCAGTAATGTCTTGATTGAAGTAGATGGGCACGACGTGACTGTGACCAGGTAAACAGATTGTTAATGGGTCTTGCTGTATAGAAACACAGCGTGTGTTCACAATCGGTGCATTTACTGTATTGCTGACTCTGTTCCATTCTGTTTTCCAGGGATTTCACAATCGATTACGGAACACTGTCTAAAGACAGAGTCTCTTGCTGGGTTGTCCCAGACGGTGGACGAGGAGCAATCGAAGGCTCTTACAGAGACTACGTTGTCCAGACGTTGTTTCAAAAACCATAAAAGCCTTTTAAGACTTACTGTTTTGATGACTGGCTGACAAACCAATAAAAGACAAATCTGTATACTCTTTGAATGTGTCCTGTTACTTGAAACACAGCATGTAACACGATGCACTGTGACTGTCAAGGGAGCGAAATCAATAAAGAAGAGAGCTGTTCATTTTGAACTCTGTGTTGCTTTACGTACCTCTATTAGCATTTTATCGAGCAGGACAGGGAGGCTTCATGGTACTGAGCTGATATTGTGTGAAGCAGACATACACAGCATGTAAACATGTATGGATACGTGCCTCTTCAGATACACACCAGCGTTCTTTTTAAATGAAATCTACCAACTACCTTCCACTTCACAAGCAGCTGGGTTTGACACGCTAACAGCTGTCTCAAAAGAAAGATTTGGGTCGAAGATCACACCCAGATTTCTCATTTCGTCTGCAAGTTCATAAGAGAAGCCACCAAGGAGTAAATCAGACATGTTGCTTTGTTGCTTCTGAGATCCCAGAATCATCACTTCTGTTTTATCTGAGTTTAGCATTAAGACGTTTCTAACATCATTTTTTTATTAGTAAATGTTTCAGTGATAAATATAGCTGTGTATCATCAGCATAACAATGAAAATTAACCCTATAGCTACTTAATAACATTGCCCACAGGCGGCATATTAAACAATTTAACAATGTAACCCCATAGCTATGAATAATATTGCCTACAGGCAGCAAATTAAACATAATTTAACAATATCTTTTACACCTTGGGTTCCACTACATGCTTCATAGTGCTGTTTAACAAAGAAAAATAATAGACTACATGAGAAAAATGAAATTTATTCAGAAGCTAAATACTACTAGATATTAGCAATAGTTCAGCATCACCAACACATACTGTATATAGACAACAAATATAACTATAAGCATTTAAACAACATTATAATTATAAGCCATGCACCGCAAATTCAATACATCAGTTACCTTCCTTTATGACTTGGAGGGATGTGCAAAAGTCTCTTTTGAAGAACTAATGCACTCTTATGAAGGAGCAAGAAGAATACCAATCCTGCGATGGTCGTTGCTCAGCGGTCCAGCCTGGAGGGATGCAAAGAGAAGCCCAGCGCTCACACCTTCCTCCAGGGGTTTAGCCATGGAGAAGCCAAGTCACAGTCCTGCAACAGTCTTTCCCTTCTGGTTTTAACACAACGTGTCTGTCAGTCTACAAGCAGTTCCCTGGCTGTTTCCAAGTAGAGGCATTAGTTACTGTGGTGATGCAGACAGGAAATGTTTTTGATTTAATTAATTTTTTTTATAAATACAGGGTGTATTTTTTAAAATTTATTTCTGTGACCTGCACCCCTAGATTGAAACAAAGTCAATTAAAAGTTCTGGCACGGACCCCCGTGCCCCCATCATTAGAGGTTTATTGCTGAATGAATGTTTTTGTCTTGAGAGAATTTCCTGGTTTTTAAGGTGTGTCTCGCCAGATTAAACCTTTCCCATCCTTCAGCGTTCAGGGTTTCACTGCTGTGTGAATTCGTCGGTGTTTTTTAAGATGTCTTGATTCAGTGAATCTCTTCTCACAATAATTACAGTGGTAGGGTTTCTCTCCTGTGTGAGTTCGTTGGTGTACTTTAAGGTTGTCTCTTCGAGTGAAACTCCTCCCACAATCATTACAGTGATGTGGTTTCTCTCCTGTGTGAATTCGTTTGTGTTTTTTAAGATTTCCTAAATCATTGAAGCGCATCTCGCATTCATTACAGTGGTACGGTTTCTCTCCTGTGTGAATTAGTTTGTGTCTTTTAAGACTTCCTAATACAGTATAACACTTTCCACAATCATTACAGTGATGTGGTTTCTCTCCTGTGTGAACTCGTTGGTGTTTTTTAAGATATTCGGAATTACTGAAGCGCATCTCACATTGATTACAGTGGTGTGGTTTCTCTCCTGTGTGAATTTGTTTGTGTTTTCTAAGATTTCCTAGTTCAGTAAAGCACTTTCCACAATCATTACAGTGGTGTGGTTCCTCTCCTGTGTGAAGTTCCTGGTGTGGGTTCTTTCCTTTGTGAATGCGCTGGTGTCTGTTAAGGTTTGATAAATTACTGAAACTCTTCCCACAATCAGCACAGGGAAACGGAGTCTCTCCTCTGTGATTTTTCTTGTGAGTTTTCGGAGAGCCTAATTGATGAGAACTCTTCCCAGCTTTAGTAGAACAAGGCAAAGTCTTCAAGTTGCCCTGGGTTTCAGAGTTGTCCACACACACAGAATGTGCAGTCTCTGTACTCTGCAGAGTAAGTGGTGGTCTGTCTTGTAAAGAAGGAATTTTAACTGAGCAAGTTCTCAATTTCTTTATGTGTTCTTCTTGGGTCATCTCTCTGTGTTTGTTGCTCTGCGGTTTGCCACTGGAAGAGTTTCTGCAGTGGGGTGATGGAGTGGAGTCGTGTTCTCCTTCATCTACTGTAGAAGCTAAAGAAAAAAGAGACACAAATGTTATTGTAAAGTATTCTTACATGTTCACTCTTCTATAGAGATTCCCCTCATAACTATGAACTGTCTTCCCCTCATAACTATGAACTGTCAAGTTTGGTGTTATTTGAAAGAATGATTTGACCTGTTTAAAATAAAATTTTGCAGGGAACATTTTATTTATGGTGAACATAGTTATACTCACAGTATAAATTATAGTATTATTATTATTTATTTCTTAGCAGACACCCTTATCCAGGGCGACTTACAATTGTTACAAGATATTACATTATTTTTATATACAATTACCCATTTATACAGTTCGGTTTTTACTGGAGCAATCTAGGTAAAGTACCTTGCTCAAGGGTACAGCAGCAGTGTCCCTGACTGGGAATTGAACCCACAATCCTCTGGTCAAGAGTCCAGAGCCCTAACCACTACTCCACACTGCTACCCCTATAGGTTATAGGTAGTTGGAGACACACTTGAGGTGTCACAGGCCACCTGCTGCTGGGCAACGTGGGCCGTGACAGATCCCATCCTCACAAGATGATAAGTACATATGTATGCCTCAACGAATTGAAGCTACAGAAGTATGTAAAAATGTTCAAGAGTTTTGCAGAGCAATACTCTTATTTATGTCATATATATATATATATATATATATATATATATATATATATATATATATATCATATATATATATATATATATATCTCACACACACACTACCGGTCAAAAGTTTTAGAACACCCCCATTTTTCCAGTTTTTATTGAAATTTAAGCAGTTCAAGTCCAGTGAATAACCTGAAATGGTACAAAGGTAAGCGGTAAACTGCCAGAGGTTAAAAAAAAGTTTAGGTTACCAAAACTGAAAAATAATGTACATTTCAGAGTTATACAAAAAGGCCTTTTTCAGGGAACAAGTAATGGGTTAACAACTTACAGCTGTTCTGCAGCAATGGAAGTAAATTAAGCCTTGAAAGTTGATGCTAACAATTCCTACAGGTGTCCCAACTTTTGTTGATTACTTACAAACCCTCTGTCTGTATAAAAGCAGTGTTGGAATAGACTGTGTTACTACACCCTCTTAAGCATTATTTGGACAGTATTGTACTGCAGGAAGTAGTATATTGCTATCATAATGGCGAGAAAAGGCAATTAACAAAGGAAGACAGACAGACCATTATAACCCTTAAAAGTGTAGGTCTTTCCTTTAGAGAAATTGCAAAGAAAGCCAAGGTGTCAGTGAGTACAGTTTCCTACACCATCAAAAGGCACTTGGAAACTGGAGGAAACTCTGACAGGCAGAGGTCTGGCAGACCCAAAGCCACAACAGAATCAGAAGACAAGTTTCTGAGAGTCAACAGCTTGCGTGATAGGCGGCTCACAGGACAACAGCTTCAAGCACAGCTTAACACTGGTCGAAGTAAGCAAGTCTCAGTTTCAACTGTGAAGAGAAGACTTCGAGCTGCAGGTTTGACAGGTCGAGTGGCAGTAAGAAAGCCATTGCTAAGATGGCAAAATAAGAAAAAGAGGCTTGCCTGGGCCATGAAGCACCGCCAGTGAACTACTGAAGACTGGAAGAAGGTCTTATGGACCGATGAATCAAAATTTGAAATCTTCGGTTCATCACGCAGGGTTTTGTATGCCGTCGAGTAGGCGAAAGGATGGTTCCTCGGTGTGTGACACCAACTGTCAAACATGGAGGAGGAAGCGTGATGGTCTGGGGCTCTTTGCTGGATCCAGAGTCGGCGACTTGCACAGAGTGAGTGGCACCCTGAACCAAAACGGCTACCACAGCATTTTGCAGCGCCATGCAATACCCTCTGGTATACGCCTAGTTGGTCAGGGGTTCATCCTACAGCAAGATAATGACCCAAAACATACCTCCAGGCTATGTCAGAACTACCTTAGAAGAAAAGAACAAGACGGTAGGCTTCAAATCATGGAACAGCCAGCACAGTCTCCAGACTTAAACCCCATCGAGCTGGTTTGGGATGAACTGGACAGAAGGTTGAAAGCAAAGCAACCTACAAGTGCAACACATTTGTGGGAACTTCTGCAACAGTGTTGGGAAAAACTTTCCGAACAATATTTGATTTCCATTGTAGAAAGAATGCCACGAGTGTGTTCGGCTGTTATATCTGCAAAAGGTCGCTACTTTGATGAGTCAAAAATTTAGATTAAATTTTGTTAAACAAAACGATTCCATGATTTCTTTTTTATCTCCAATTGTTTATTTGTTCTATGCTTTAATTTCAGAGTACATTGAGACATTAAACTGCATAAATTTCAATAAAAACTGGAAAAATGGGGGTGTTCTAAAACTTTTGACTGGTAGTGTATATATATATATATATATATATATATATATATATATATATATATATATATATATATTGTAACCAAGCTGCTTCCACTCGGGTTCGTTGCCCCTTTAAAAACTGACCCAACACACACAAACAAACACAAAACAAACACCTAGCTCCTTACGAGCACTAACTAAACTCTCCGAAACACCCTGACTATAAGTGGGATGGCTAAGCCGTTTCCCCACCAAACACAGAACAACAAAACAAAACCTCACCGGTTTAAACTGCATCCACCTTTTCCTCGACTGCTCGGAAGCAGAGCACCTCTTCTGCCTCCTTCTACTCAGCAGCCTCGAACTAAGTAACTGTTCTTCTCTTATACCCTGCACCTGGTACTAATTTACAATTGCCGCCCAGGTGCAGGGGATAATTAAACAATAAATCAATTAACAATTGCCCTGGGAGTGCATTTTCACATGTTTTTCTGCAGGGAGGAAATTAACCCCCTCCCTGCTGTCTTACTATATATATATATATATATATATTATATATATTATAGCTAGTTTAGCTTCCTTGGTAACGGCTTAAGAATTTCTTAAGAATTTCGTAGCTAAGAATTCTATTATCGCCCTTCATGAAAGAACTTTAGAAAAAATCTTACGTAAGAAAAAAATATCTATCATAAGAAAAATTAAGAAATCTTTGTGGATTCCAGCCCTGCATCAAAGATCGGAAATACTAAAGATGGCGCTGTCCAGTACAAGAAGGCAGAGAGACAGAGAGACTAAACTCTCAAGAGACTGAACCCGTTTCATAAACCAACTGATCGTTATAACACACTGAGAGCAGACAGTTTCCATCCTCCAACTTTGAAAAACAGGTTTGCCATACTCTCAATTTGAGAGACTAAAACGAATTGTATCCTATCCTCTGGAATGTGAAAAACTAATGAAAATAATGGTTCATTGTTCTTGTACTTGTGGGTATAACAGAGGTGAGGTCCCACAAAATACGGGAAAAACGCCTGCATTAAAACAGAGAAGACACGAATATGGCAAAAAATGCATCATCTACTGCATGTACTGTTTTTACCTGAAATACACACCAGATTTTTTAAAACCAGAACAGCTCTATGACATCCTTTGTTTTGCAGTTAATTCAGTGGGGTTCAGTAAGGCTGCCACAACCTATTCTTACTTCTGTGACATTTCTAAACTTTAATACAGTGTTACATATAATTAGGGCTTGACTCTTTTATTGTTGGTTGTTGGGTTTTTTTCAGCCGACCCCAGTCACAAGTCACTCCAACCAATTACGCAGCTCCACAACAAATTATGCTGTCCAGTAGCAATGTCTTTGCCATTCATCTCCGCATGCTTTCAATCTTTGTTTTATTCTTACCTGAAAGGTGTTCACATTCTGCTGATTCTAGCACAGGACTCTCCTCTTTAATGTGGACAGGTTCCAGCACTGAGACTTCTTTCTTCATTTGGACAGGTTCTAGCTCAGGACTCTCCTCTTTAATGTGGACAGGTTCCAGCACTGAGACTTCTTTCTTCATTTGGACAGGTTCTAGCTCAGGACTCTCCTCTTTAATGTGGACAGGTTCCAGCGCTGAGACTTCTTTCTTCATTTGGACAGGTTCTAGCTCAGGACTCTCCTCTTTAATGTGGCGCTGAGACTTCTTTCTTCATTTGGACAGGTTCTAGCTCAGGACTCTCCTCTTTAATGTGGACAGGTTCCAGCACTGAGACTTCTTTCTTCATTTGGACAGGTTCTAGCTCAGGACTCTCCTCTTTAATGTGGACGGATTCCAGCGTTGAGACTTCTTTCTTCATTTGGACAGGTTCTAGCTCAGGACTCTCCTCTTTAATGTGGACGGATTCCATTTCTGGGGCCTTCTCTTTAATGTGAGAAGGTGCTATTTCTGATCCTTGTCCTCTACCAAGATACACCAATTTCATATCAGTACCTGAAAAGCAGAATAAAAGGGGTTTCTTTTTAATTTCACATATGATGCCTTGCACCCCTCTTAAATGAGTCCTGAATGTGTGTGCAAATCAACAAGCAAAAAGAAGAAGTGAAGAAAAGCCGAATAAAGCTGAAGTGAAACTCTGCAAGAATATCATGAGCAAAGCAGATTCTGACTATCCAAAAACATGGGCTCCCGGTGATGAGGCGATTCACAATGCCATCCCATTAAAGACTGAGGCGTAGAGTCACATGACAGTACCTGTAGAGGAGTCACCTGTTGAGTTCCAGTGTGAAACTTCATCCCCAGCTGTTACATCACCAAATCATGCAGTACAAACAGTCAAGATTACTGCCAGGAAATTCTGCATCGGTCTTACAGACTGATACACACCCATGTGGATTACTTAAATTATCATCTCCATCTGTTTCACTCGCCTCTCGCAGTGATGCTAGAAGGTGGGGTTTCCTCCTGCAGGATCCGCTCATTGGCCTGGTCACACCCCAGCTCAGTCACTTCCTCCTTGATCTCAACAGTCCTGTCTGCAGAAACAACCCATCGAACTGGAAGCTCTGGGCTGATGTGAGCTGCTTCCATCTCAGAAACTTCCTTCGAGTGAGGCTGATCCGTTCTCACTGAAGAGAAGGAGACAAGACTTTTAGTTTGTCATTTCAGAATGCACATCAAGTGCTTTTATTTGAATTTCCACACAACTCACACTTTAGTAGTAAACTATGCTATGTATGAATCCAATAGTATTTAAAATCACATATCAAGCCTTATTTGAAATGTTCTCGATATCTACTGCACCTTTGTAATATGAATTCCTCTGTGTTCTGCAACAGACTGAAGCAACTTTCAAAAGGCATGCAAGGCTATTCCACCCCTAAAACATGAAGATTCTTCTATTATGTAACGTTTGTTACATTATGTAAACATTTAATATCAGACACATATCTACATGCATGAGAAGTTATTATGGAACACATCAACAGGGTTGAATAGCCCCACCTAACCCTACATTAGGGTGGGTGAAGCAGGCGTCTGGTGATTCTGTCTCTATGGAGAGTTCTGCTCAGAGTGCTCTGTGCTGCTCAGGAACTTGGCAGTTTTCAACTCGTCATAGAATTCAATACGAATCAGTGAAGCACAACCTTTCTGCATTTTTTTAGATCTATAAATGATCCGGTAAACAAATAATAAATCACAAAACTCATACTCTGACAGTTTTTGTTTTATTTCCCTTTAGAAGCTACCATTTCAGAAAATATCATTCTCTCAAGCATTTTGAAACTGGTAAAAAATAGAATACAAATATTAATTTAGGTTTGAAAATACAAATGTAGCCTAGTTATAGTACAGCAATTGAAGCCATACCATGTGTATTTCTATTTTTTGCTTGTAGTATCTTCTATATTGGTCCTCAGTCACAATGTGTCTGTGGTGACAGCGTGAAATGGGCATTTGCCGTGGATCTGTGGCAACAAGATTTTTAGTTGCTACGCTATCCAAATAGTAAAATAAATTGGTAATATAGCATACTTCTATATAAAATTACATAGTATATATAGTTGTATTCGATTTGTTGAAATAACAGACCTACTATTTCAGTGACATGGATTAAATCAATATGCAGACTATATTAATTCTAGTAAAATGTTGCTATTGGAGCTTTTTAACCGCTAGAACAGATTAGGAGGCTGTGTGGTCCAGTGGTTAAAGAAATGGGCTTGTAACCAGGAGGTCCCCGGTTCAAATCCCGCCACTGACTCATTGTGTGACCCTGAGCAAGTCACTTAACCTCCTTGTGCTCTGTCTTTCAGGTGAGACGTAATTGTAAGTGACTCTGCAGCTGATGCATAGTTCACACACCCTAGTCTCTGTAAGTCGCCTTGGATAAAGGCGTCTGCTAAATAAACTAATAATATAAAGATTACTGCAGGACAGGGATAATAATATGTTCTTAATAGAATAATAGATCACATTTTAAACACTTTAATAATTGTTTGGATATATAGGAATCAAGACCCATGCATTTAAAAGTGACACATATGCATTTATCTGCAGTATGGACTGTGTCCATGCCTTCGTGCCAGTCTGCTCACAGCGAGAGGTGTGTTTTCAGGAGGCTTGCTTTAACGCTTAAAGCTTCAACCTTTCAATTTAAAACAACCACCTAGCTTGGAAGTGGTGATTATATATATATATATATATATATATATATATATACAAAAATATCACCACTTCCAAGCAATGTGATGGTATGTATATATCAAGTGCTTTTCATAGTGGACCACCATCACAAAGCGCTTTACAGAGGTAGGCTGTGAACTGCGCATTATATGCAGAGTCACTTACAATAGGACATGGATGGAGCACAAGGAGGTTAAGTGACTTGCTCAGGGTCACACAGTAGCTGAGGTGGGATTTGAACCGGGGACCTCCTGGTTACAAGCCTGTTTCTTTAACCGCTGGACCACACAGCCTCCTCTAGTGTCAATAGAGGGTATAACTCAAATCCAAGATGTAGAATTAGTAGTTGAATTTGGTGCGTTAAAACTACATTTTAGACGATTAAAACACATTTTGATTCAGGTATGTTTTAGTTAGGTAAACCCTAAATTGAATAATCTGCTTTGGATTTTGTTTGTTGAAATCTAAAATTACATTTGAACACCGTCCTACGCACGGCACACCTCTGGTACACCCGCATCAAAGTGACCAGTCTGAAGTTTGATAAACAAAAGAAACTAAAACATGCCAGGGAACAATTAACCCTTTAGCCTCAGGGTGGCACAGAATTATACCTCACCATACTGTATCATTACAGTGCCAGCTTGCTAAACAAAAGAAACCAATAATTGTACCTCTTTTGTTTAGCAAAGTACAAAGAGTATACCTTGTAAATTGCTGACAATTCCTGCGTTTATATTTTTTGTAGCACGGGTTGAAGTGGGTGCGATAATTGCATTGTTCCCTAATGCCTGGCAGTTGAAAATCACAACATCAGATTGGGTTCAACAATACTCTCGTGTAGATCCAATCAAAACCTCGTTTTTGTGCAGTTCAGTTTTCAAATTCCGTTTCTGAAATCGATATGTAGTGTACTGTAGTGTAGTACGAATACAATTTTTTTTTAAAAATCACTGTGTATTATTAAATATGTAAAGTTGTGCTTACCTATCTCTCTCTGCAGTCGGTGCGTAAGTTGTTGTCTCTTATTCGACCGCAAGCCTTCCGTTTCATATCTAAACCGTCACTTTAACTGGAATCATTTAGTTTAAAACACAAACAAACAGTCCAGTCCGTTAATAAATCAAACACAATACAACGACTCACACACTCGCAGCACGAGCAGCAGATTTGGAGCACAAAGCAGAGAGACGAAACTGGCGCCATTTCGGATCCTCCGCAGGAGATTACATAGATAAACACAACGCCAGTTGGAGCCAAAATGGCGAACCCCTGTCATCCAGTTTCATAACTTCTCAAGGCGATCCCGCCCTTGGGTTCGACAGAGAAGCCAGCCAATCAGGCTCGCAAGATGGGTTGAGTTGAGTTTCTGCAGCCAATAATAGGTGACGATTGCAACCAGGCACGCCTACTACTGGTGACGCTATCATTTCGCTTCAGAAATTGAAACGAGTTTCTTTGTTTATGTTAGGGGTGAACAGCCTCTGCTGTTTAAAGTATTACGTCGGGTTAAAATGTTTCCTGATGATTTATATTTATTTTTTTGTTCGTTTATTACCTGCACTGAGTTCTGAAACAGAATCCCTTTTCTGTTTTGTTTAAAAACTCGGGAGTGGAGCGCGAAAGTTACTCCAAAAGAAAAACGAGTCTGTTTGTTTTAATTCTTTATCACACAAGAAGAAGTGCTGATTTTATATGAATGTTAATTCTACAGTAAATAAATACTACATTAAAAGCAAAGAGGATTCTTCTACGTGAGTCTCAAACTATCAGTGAAGATGGAGGTCAGTGTCTCCGTGTCGCTCTTTCAAGACGAGCTCGCCTCTACCATCGAGCACGCAGTGAAAGCGGCTGTAGACACCGTCTTGTGCGAAATTACAAAAGTTGTCGGCGGCAAATTCACTGAATTCCGAATGGAAATGGCTGGAAAGGAGAAAGAGAATGAAAGTCTGAAGCTGAGATTGGAAATATCAGAGAGCGAGTTGAAAGCAGTGCGGGAATGCATGAACGCTGCAGATGCAGACATTAAACAACCTCTCAGAAACATGAACCCCGACTGCAATGAACAAGACTTTCAGAGGAACGAGAACCAGGGATTATTTCAAGGTAAGCTTGATCTTTTGGTGGTGTTGCTTGGTCAACCAACTCTTTAAATAAC
>CM060294.1:3111547-3149047 GCA_030684275.1 Acipenser oxyrinchus oxyrinchus
GTTATTTAAAGAGTTGGTTGACCAAGCAATACCATCAAGAAGATCAATCTTACCTTGAAATAATCCCTGGTTCTCGTTCCTCTGAAAGTCTTGTTCATTGCAGTCGGGGTTCATGTTTCTGAGAGGTTGTTTAATGTCTGCATCTGCAGCGTTCATGCATTCCCGCACTGCTTTCAACTCGCTCTCTGATATTTCCAATCTCAGCTTCAGACTTTCATTCTCTTTCTCCTTTCCAGCCATTTCCATTCGGAATTCAGTGAATTTGCCGCCGACAACTTTTGTAATTTCGCACAAGACGGTGTCTACAGCCGCTTTCACTGCGTGCTCGATGGTAGAGGCGAGCTCGTCTTGAAAGAGCGACACGGAGACACTGACGTCCATCTTCACTGACTGTTAGCTTGAGACTCGAGTAGCAGGAATCCTCTTTGATTTTAATTTAGTATTTATTTACTGGAGAATTAACATTCATATAAAATCAGCATTTCTTCTCGTGTGATAAAGAAAGAAAACTTACAACAGACTCGTCTTACTTTGCAAGGAGTAACGTTAGTCTTTCACAACTTAAAACGCGTTTGTCATCTCAGTAAAAAACAAAAACACGATGACAAGTTCAACTTCTTAATAGCTACGGTTGGCACGCTGCATTCTAAGTAAATAAAACAAAAAAGGAACTATTTGTTTCAGAACCTAGTGCAGGTAATAAATGAACTAAAAACCCATAAATCATTAGGAAACATTTTAACCCGACCTAAATACTTTAAACAGCAGGTGATAAATCAGCAGCAGCGGCTGCTACGCGCTCTCACTCTCCAGCATAAACACAGAAAGCTTTTTTTTCTATTTCCTGAAATGAAACGTAGCGTCACGACCAACTGGGCGTGCCTAGTTAGAACCGTCGCGTATTATTGGCTGCAGAAACACTCTAAATCCGTCCTGCGAGCCTGATTGGCTGGTCTCACTGTCGAAGGGCGGGATCACGTTGAGAAGAGGCGGTTATGAAACTGGATAGCAGAGTCCGCCATGTTGGCTCTGACTGGCGTTGTGTTTTCCTGGGCAATGTCCTGTGGAGGATCCGAAATGGCGTCAGTTTCGTCTCTCTGCTTTGTACTGAGCTTTGCTCAGCGAGCTGCGTATGCTAAGCTGCTACTTATTTTGTTGATTTATTAACATATCGGATTTTTTTTTTCATCTGAATGTTTTTAGTTAAAGTGGCGGTTTAGATGTGAAACGGAAGTGTTGAGGTAGGGTAAAGAGAGAAACAGCAAGTTTACGCGCCGGCTGCAGAGAGAGATACAGCGAGAGAGTTAAACACAACTTAACGTATCGTAGTTTAAATTCGCATTGATATTTTAGTCGGACTGCAATGCACTGCATGGCAACTTAAAAACTGAACTTGGAAGCGGAACTGCATAAAAATAAAGTTTTAATTTGAATTACGTTTATATCTGCAGCATGCTTGCCAGCGTTTGGAAACCGTTCAGCTGGACGCTCGTCTCCGTGGGGGTGTGGGGGTGTGGGGGCAATCGGAACATGAAATAAATGAATAGACTTTTTTTTTTTTTTTTTTAAAAGGCGGTATTTCGAAACCTTAACCACTCAAGAAGCTTTAGAAGATATTCCAAGCGATCCGCAATCGCCTCGCAAAATTGGTGGCATTAAAAAAATGAGTGCTATTTGCACAAAAATTGATATTTTCCAACACAGCACAAAACAGTTCCACGAAGTTGGAAAATAGCATTTTTTTGCTCAAGTCGCTTATGTGTTTGTGTCTCGCAAAACCACCTGCGCATTCATTACCAGTATAGCAGAAATGCACAAGAGCTACACGTGAATGCTCAGAATTGGAATACTACACGACAATGGACTGTTAACAGTACCCTGCAAAACAGCTCTCATAGGCGTACAGTACATACCAATATTCCTCAGACGAGTCTACACTCAAATGTAACCTGCACATGGAATGGAGACTCAAAGCTCAACACACATCGGTAGCACTGGCACCCCCAAAGCTTCATGCCCACCCCCACAAATATATAAATAAGCTACTAAATGGAGAAATGAAACAGTGGACCACAGGATAGTGTAGGCTACTCAACATATAACTTAAATAAAAATATATATTGTAGCGACTTGCTAGCTGGATAAGTGTCAACATGAAGGAGACAGACAAAATATCTCTGTAGCATCAAACTCCACTCTTTATTTTACAGAAACGCGCCTGTCAGCCGGTGTTCTGAGCAGCTCCGACCCGTGCTCCTTACACTGTACATGAACATATTTACAGAAGTGTGTTCTGTAAAACAAACCCACAGTGCTGAAAACACTATTCGGAAGCCCAGAAGACAATCTCAGCATGGAGCCGGCCAAAAACGCAGCCTGTATCCCTTATCATGCTCCTGCTGAAAGCCCTCCCTCCCTCCCCTCCCCTCCCCTCCCCTCCCCCTCCCCATGCACCCAGCTCCTACCACACCTGTATGACATAGTCAATAGCATGGAATGCAGATTGTGGGTGTCAAAGTATGCTTCTGATATCAATGAGAAATAGATAACAATATTTACTCAGCTGTGTCCTTATACCTGAGTGTGGAATTACCAGGTAAGGGGCATGAGAAGGAAAGGGAGCCTGTGGAGAATGCAGCTACAGGGATATTTTATGGATTGAGCCCTTGGGCACTGCAGCCCTTTGCCAACGTTGTTGTGGATAGGGTACTTAGCTAAACGCATATAATGGAAACATTCTACGCATTGCAAGCCTGTTATTGCAAAACTTAGCCAATTTCATTCAAATTTGACCTTCGGAGCAATTCAAATATTTTTGTGCTTAAGCATATGAAATTTGCGCACATGCATACATTTGTATCTAATGTTTATCATTATCACAGGCATTAGCATGGCTAATAAGCTAAATATTTAAAGGGCCATCACAGATTCTACGGCATTCACAGGTATCTGTGCTGTGCTGTTTGCTGGGAAGTGAGTTTATGATTTCTCTGCTTCTGTCACCATAATTTTGACAGGTGTCACACAAATAGAAGTACACGTTACCTATTTTAATTCATTAATTTGACTTTCTTGTTTTCTGTTACAGTACCATCCATTTTTTTTTCTTTCTTAGTATTAGCCGTGATCCCGCTTATCACACCACTGTTGCTCCGTGTCTGGACTGATCTGATTTTTGTAAAGTAACACAGTGCAGTAAACTTGTTGATTTTCAAAAATTCTGAGGATGATGTTAAGATGATGTCAGAATAGAATGTTCATTCCAAGAGGCTCCAGAGTTCCAAGTTTGAAGATAAGCTCACATTCTCTTTGCTGACTGATTCCAGAGATGGTGATGTCTTCAGCAGTGTGATTATTGCTGTTGAAGTGTCGGGCTGCTGGAAATGTCGAGGTGTTGATTTGAATGCTTCATAAATGTTCCACAAAACAATCTGCTTATCTTCATCTTAAAACCCACCAGTTAATTCAAACTGGAAAAAACATATCAGTGTAATGACTGTGGGAAGAGTTTCAGTCTGTCAGGCAACTTGAAAATACACCAGCGAGTCCTCACTGGAGAGAAATCACATGTCTGTGTTGACTGCGGGATGAGTTTCAGTCAGTCAGGTAACTTAAAAAAACACCAGTGAATTCACACTGGAGGGAAGCCACATACCTGTACTGAGTATGGGAAGAGTTTCAGTCTATTACAAAACCTGAAACTTCATCAGCGAGTACACACTGGAGAGAATCCATATGTTTGTGCTGATTGTGGGAAGAGTTTTAGTCAGTCAGGCACTTTGAAAAGGCACCAGCGAATTCACACTGGAAAGAAACCACATGCCTGTAATGAATGTAGGAAGAGTTTCAGTCCGCTAAATAACCTGAAACTTCACCAGCGAATCCACACTGGAGAGAAACCACATCACTGTAATAACTGTGGGAAACGTTTGGTCAGTTTATCTGAAAGCCCACCAGCGAATCCACACAGGAGAGAATCCATATGTCTGTGTTGACTGTGGGAAGAGTTTCAGGCAGTCAGGCACCTTGAAAATGCACCAGCGAATCCACACAGGAGAGAAACCATATCACTGTTCTCACTATGGGAAGTCTTTTAGTGTTTCCAGTTCTCTTAAGAGACACAAATGCAAGTTGTGAAAGTTTAGGCATAACGTGAGTATGTGTACTCCAGTATTTTTAAACCGCAGCTTAATATAAAAACTGTGAGAACTGGTTAATGTCTTCAGGTGACTCAGCTCCATCAATATTAAACACACCCAATTGTGAAGCCATTACACCAGTGGCCCCACCCCAGTCCTGGAGAGCTACTGGGTCTGCTGGTTTTGTTTCAACCGAGTTCTGAGTTACTTAATTGCACCAATTATTAACATAATTAGTCAAGATTAGCAGGTGTTCCAGATCTTTAGCCACTGATGATGTAAAGACACCTATAAAGCCTGCAGGATAGTGGCTGTCCAGGACCTGGGTTGGAGACCCCTGCATTACATTATAAAGTACACTTGATAGCAGCAGTGTGGAGTAGTGGTCAGGGCTCTGGACTCTTGACCAGAGGGTCGTGGGTTCAATCCTAGGTGGGGGGCACTGCTGCTGTACACTTGAGCAAGGTACTTTACCTAGATTGCTCCAGTAAAAAACCCAACTGTATCAATGGGTAATTGTATGTAAAAATAATGTGATATCTTGTAACAATTGTAAGTCGCCCTGGATAGGGCGTCTGTCAAGAAATAAATAATAATAATATCATTGATTTATCTTTTTAAAATGTCCCTTTTTGAAGTAGCTTTAAAACACAGCCTGTTGTCTTTCCAAGTAATATTTGTTTAACTCTTACTGGCATAATAAACTGCACAAGAATGAAAATAAAAAGCTGTTTTAATCATTTAAGAAGGTTTTCTATTAGTACGATTAGTAAGCTGTGTGTTGATTGTGGTTATAAAAACTTCAATGAAACTGATTAAAACAAGTTTGTGGTTTTCTGTTTTTATGGAAGTGTTGCTGTATTCATTTCATAACATCTGAAGAGAAGACTGACAGTGGCAATGGCAGGAGAGAGGTGGGGGCTGGTTTGTATTCACTTTGGTTCCTCTATTTCAGGGGTGGGAAATTCCGGTCCTTGAGGGCGGTGTCCCTCCTGGTTTTGTTCCAACTGTACCCTAAATTACTGAATTACACCAATTAAGTGCTTATTAGAAACTTAATTGGTCTGTTGAGATGAACACCAGGAGGGCACCGCCCTCCAGGACCGAATTGCCCACCCTGCTGTAATTGTAGCTCCAGGAGGAGAGAGGATACTGCTCTGTGTGCAGCTTATCAATTCCATTGTTTTTGCTGAAATTAGTTTTTCATGTTTTCCATTTGCAATTTGAAAATTTTAAAATGGTAATTTTGGTAAATAAATGTAAATAAATAAAAATAAAAATCACTATAGCTTCGTTTTTGGTTTTTTTTCAAGATTAAAAAAAACAGAAATTTGAATCGGTGGTTCGAAATTGCACATCTTTCATTTTTGTGTTACTTCTGCTGAAATAATGGTGAACCAGAGACGGCAGAACTTTCAAATGCTTGCCATTTGTGTAATGAAAGGACAGGATCATACCATTAATGCTGGGGAACATGAGGCCTGCAAAGGCAAACGATTAAAAATGGTTTTTGTATTCTGAATCGGAAATCGGAAAACCAGAAAATGTTTCTATTTCGGTTTTTCACGACAAACATTGAAAAACAAGAACTGAGCCGTTTTGCATTTTCCAGTTTTAGGAGTTTGAAATACAAAAACAGATTCAGGCTTTTTTTTGACCATGTTTCATATTGCTTGTTGAAACGAAATATGAGACATCGAATAACAGCTCAAATTTTCAAATGTCTATGTTTTAATTTGTCCAAATAGTTGTGAATTCCTGCATGCTAGCTTTGCCCCGGAAATATATGATAGCCTATCCAAGAAGCTGTCTTTAATACTGTTGTCACGAGAAGCCCACTTAATACTGGTGTGGTTCGAGGATATGACATCAGAGAAAACTGGTCGTATTTTCCAGGTGCAGTATACAGTTTCAATTAGGATTAGGGTGAAGAAAAAAAATAATGATTCGAATATGGTGTATACAATTAATTATTATTAACAATGAGCGAATATATACATCGAACGAAATGGTCAAAAAGGCAAACCAAATTGTAAGCTGTTTTGGATAACGATGGAGAGATACCATCAATTAAATAGAAAAGCAAAAAAAAAGCATGTGCTCTTTCAAATTCACTCATAATATTTGTAGAATAATTCACAATGACAATATGTTAACGCAGGTGTGATCTGTTTTTTGGTGTCTCCTCGGTTTAATACAGTATATGTTGTTACTCGTGCTCAGAATTGCTTCTAAAAGTATTTAATCGGTAGAATTCAATACATCCATTCATTAGCGTGCTGATTTCAAAACAAGAAAAGCTGCCCTCCACTCACCTTGACATTTGCGTACCAATCAATGGCAATGAATCTCTGCATCAAGTCTTTTCAAAGCTGATTGGAAGATTATTTTCCTCTCAGCTGGGGTGCTTGTTACTGCAGTACTGAGGCCATACACTTGAGTGGACTGAAAATCAGCTTGTATCTTACTGGACCATATACTAGAGTTTTCTGTCTATTATGTAGTAGATCCTGACATTGATGTGATACAGCCATCTGACATTTCTTTGTATCGGATAGTTTGTACCAGATGTAGTTTACTTAATAAGATTAGCTACGTTGTTTAATTATCCTTATTTAACGAGCTGATTTTCACCCACTCCAGGTCAGAGCTGCCAGCCTGTATCACGTGACAGCACCCTGTATTATACCCCATTCTAGAATGAAACAGCAGACATTTCAATATACCATAGAAGTGCTGTTCAAAACACCAGCAGATTAAGTTGTCAGCTAGACCAGAATGTGTTTATGAAAGACAAGAGACCTTATAGAATAATTTGCAAAGCTCACATAAATTGTGTTTTGAACCCAAAGTTTAAGAATTTAGCAAAAGCAAAAAATGTCAGCTGTTAGCGTGTCAAACCCAGCTGCTTGTGAAGTGGAAGGTAGTTGGTAGATTTCATTTAAAAGAACGCTGGTGTGTATCTGAAGAGGCACGTATCCATACATGTTTACATGCTGTGTATGTCTGCTTCACACAATATCAGCTCAGTACCATGAAGCCTCCCTGTCCTGCTCGATAAAATGCTAATAGAGTGCGTAAAGCAACACAGAGTTCAAAATGAACAGCTCTCTTCTTTATTGATTTCGCTCCCTTGACAGTCACAGTGCATCGTGTTACATGCTGTGTTTCAAGTAACAGGACGCATTCAAAGAGTATACAGATTTGTCTTTTATTGGTTTGTCAGCCAGTCATCAAAACAGTAAGTCTTAAAAGGCTTTTATGGTTTTGAAACAAAGTCTGGACAACGTAGTCTCTGTAAGAGCCTTGATTGCTCCTCGTCCACCGTCTGGGACAACCCAGCAAGAGACTCTGTCTTTAGACAGTGTTCCGTAATCGATTGTGAAATCCCTGGAAAACAGAATGGAACAGAGTCAGCAATACAGTAAATGCACCGATTGTGAACACACGCTGTGTTCCTATACAGCAAGACCCATTAACAATCTGTTTACCTGGTCACAGTCACGTCGTGCCCATCTACTTCAATCAAGACATTACTGCCACTTCTACCTTTCTCTCTTACAGACAACTGTCTAGAAAACCGACCTGTAAAAAAAAAAAGAACTATATAACCAAACATGTAAGAGTGACTTACTGTACCTGCCTATGTACTGGGATTGCAGTGTTGAGTGCAGCTCTGGATCTCTTACTGGCAAGCCCGCAGGTGCCCGGCCAGACTACAGGGGCGCTGGTGCGCGCGAGCCGAGGACACCCTGGCTGACCTAAGCCCTCCCCACCCGGCGGCGCTTAGCCAATTGTGCGTCACCCCTGGGAACTCTCGTCCACGGTCGGCAGTGGAATAGCCTGGACTCGAACCGGCGACCTCCAGGCTATAGGGTGCATCCTGCACTCCACGCGGAGCGCCTTTACCGGATGTGCCACTCGGGATCCCTTGCATGGACAACCTTTAAAACCTTGGCACTGTATCCCGTCGTTGCCCCAGGAGGCAATTAAATAAAAAATCAAAACTACCGTGCTTCCTAATACATACCCAGCAGCCCAGTGCTTACTGCAGAGAAATCATTCAGTTTTATTTTGAGCCACAGAAAGTCTTGTCTTGAGCGATGCAGTAAAACCTCAATGGCCGTGCTCCCCAGAGTCACTTCAGTGGTCCTCCCGTTTGAAGAGGATAGAGAGAGCTGGAGCGAAAGGGGAGCGGATATCAGACACTCAACTCCTTAACAATTTATTTTTGAAGAAGCTTCTAAGAAACCAAGTTGTTGATTTGATCGAGTGACATCCCGCCGAGATAAGCCACAGCTGGATCTGTTAGAGAGTTTTACAGCACCGGGAAACCCACTGTAATGCACTGGCGTCTCAGCCCATTGAACTGAATGGAAAGACAAGGGCTAGACGTGAACCACAAAACATACGATTCAAAGACAATTCTTACCATCCGTCTGAAGAGCAAGCTCTGTAGTCAAGAGGTAAGGACAGGTCTTATGCTGATGTCAGCATCGTTAACAGATAATACATAATCTATTACATCGTGCGGATGACATCATCTGTTTAGCCCTTTAGGGGTAATCCTGGGATGCAATCCAGTGTGATTCTCGTGTGCTGTAAAATGCTCTATAAAAACCTTGACTGGGTTTAAGTCAAGCCAACCCCTTAGTGTGGCGCATTCACGTCCTTACCTGTCCGACCACGATGCTCATAGGGCTCCAGCTCAGTGTTTGAATGGAATGATCAGTTTTACTGACCAGGAGAGTCCTTGTGTGTTAAACTCTATTTCGTACAGATCTTTGTAAACAATTCCTATCTTTTGGAATTTACTTTTCCCAGCCTCTCCCAGCTCTCCGTTGATCGTGATCCCTGAATTAATGATAAAGCAGAATTAAAGATTAGACACAGAAACTACATTTAAAAAAAATCACGAATGAGAGGAGGCCATTCTGTCTCCACTTAATTTCCAACTGTGCTTCCTCTGGTCCTGGTTTCTGTGCTGCACTTAAAAGGATTGGCTATGGTTAACTTTGCCAACTCTGAGTGCAGTTCCTGTCCCCTGTATTTCTCTGTAGATTCTCACCTGAGTCTGCATCACTGATCAGCTGCAGAATGACACTGTCGGATGAAGCAGCGATCTCAAAGCACACGGACCGCTGTTTATTTTTCACTGGGATTACAAACCGCGGGTTTTCATCTGCTTGAAAACAAAAGGAACAGAAAAGAAAAATAAGCCTTTTCTGACACTTTCTTTTTAATCTAACTAATCAGAGCTATATTTAAATTGACAGTTCGCACAGGGCTAATAAAACGGTTCTAGTGATTGTGATAAGCATGATATCTGGTACTACCCTTGGTTAAACAAACCTCTGTTTGCAAGCCTTGCTTTCAGATTGCCCTTTCATGGTCATTTCACCTGGAGAATCATCCCCACCCCTTTAGGGCTGGCTTACCCTGCCAGTAACCAACCAGCTGCTTCCCCCTGATGACTGACACTCTTGGCATCCAGTAAGACGCTTGAAACCCCAGAGGGAAGCTGCCGAGTTGAAATGACCAAGGCAGTGCGAGTGTCATGTTTTAAAATGAATACCCATGTTTGCAAATAGCAGACTGCCCATTTAAAAGACCTTTCCAGTGAATGGAAGAATAATGAAAGTATCATTGTTAGAAACGACCCCTTAAAAGGCTTTTGATGTGTAGTATTTTCTGAAAAGCAGCCATTGTTTTGGATGGCTTTATTGGGTAACACATTTGTATTCTGAAAATTGCAGTAATTTCTGTATTCTTGGGTACAAGAGGACAAAAGACATCAGCATTTTTGGAGTGTATCTGAAATCTTGGATTAACAGTGAGTTTTTTTTTACCTGTATGGGTTGGTGGTGGAGCTAAAGTACAGGAAGAAATATTCAGTTAGAGAGCGTCGCTCATGATTGTCACACAGACACACACAGACTTAGGCAGGCAGTCGCTGGACAACATATTAGTAAACAGCCAGGATGTCACTAACTCAACTCCGAATTGGGAGTGTGTAAACATACTCGTGGAATCTGCAATCCCACTCATTATTGTCTATCGCTAGGCCTGCTACTATTCGTTTTTATTTATTTTCTTTTGTCAAATCGACGATTAATATCAACAGTTATTTAAAGAATTTACACGTTTTTTTCCAGAGGATATGAGCTACTGGCAGGTCTGCTTTAGTCTTGGATTAACAGCGAGAATTTTTTTTTTACCTGTATGGGTTGGTCGTGCTAAAGAACAGGAAGAAAAAAGAGACATTGAGTTGGAGAGGGTCGGGCATGAATGTCACACAGACACACACACACACACACACTCAGGCAGGCAGTCGCTGGACAAAATATTACAAACAGGCAGCTCGGATGGCACTAACTCAACTCCAAATAGGAGTCAGCGGGCGTCCTCCGATCCTCAAGCCAATCGCCTCTTTCCACCCAGGAGCGCCACAGCGGATGTGAGCTGCCGGCCCCTGGTGGACAAAGGCCAGCCCTGCAGGTCTTTTTGAAGTCTTGGATTAACAGTGAGAATTTTTTACCTGAATGGGTTGGTCGTGCTAAGAAAACAGACATTCAGTGGGAGAGCATCGGGCATGAATGTCACACACACACTGACGCAGACACACACACACTCAGACAGACAGACAGACAGACACAGTTTTTTTTTTACCTTTATGGGTTGGTCGTGAAGCTAAAGAACAGAAAGAAAACAGAGACGTTAATTTGGAGAGCGTCGGGCATGAATGTCACACACACACACTGACGCAGACACACACACACACTGACGCAGACACACACACTCAGACAGACAGACACAGACAGACACACACTTAGACACAGACAGACAGACAGACACAGACACACACACACACTCAGACAGACAGACAGACAGACACAGTTTTTTTTACCTCTATGGGTTGGTTGTGGAGCTAAAAAACAGGAAGAAAACAGAGAAGTTAAGTTGGAGAGTGTCAGGCATGAATGCCACAGACACACACACACACACACACACACTCAGGCAGGCGCCGGACAAAACATTAGAAACAGGCAGCCAGGATGGCACTAACTCAACTCCAAATATGAGTCTGTAAAGGTCAGAGGCATCCTCCGATCCTCAAGCCAATCGCCTCTTTCCACCCAGGAGCGTCACAACGGATGTAAGCTACCGGCCCCTGGTGGACAAAGGCCAGCCCTGCAGGCGTCTGCTTGAGCTCACTGGGTGTCTGGCCAGTAAGAGACTCAGTCAGCACTACAACATTCATAATATGCAGTCTTTTGTATATGACAGGTGTTCCTAATGTTTTGTCACAATGCTGGCTGTATTACTATGGTCTCTCATGAAAGTTTGCCATAGTAAAAGCACAGCACAGGGTACTGAAGCATGGTGAAAGCATTGTAAAGAATAGCAATGGTAAAGCATATTAATAAAAGGGAAAAAGGGGTCTGCACACCAAAGAAGATGAGATGGAAGTTCACAAGGCTGAAGCCGTCAGTTAATATAGAAAAAGAGAGCAGCACACAATCAAATGAATATCTTTAATTCATAAAAACATATCGCCAACGTTTCAAACAGAAGTGCCTTCGTCAGGGTGTAAAAAAGTATATTAATAAACATGGCAAACCAGGGTAAACTATGGTCAATAGAAGTAAGAGATATCTTTTTTTATACAATTGCTTTCTGCATGAAAAGTATCGCTAACTTATTTGTTGTAAAGTTTACCATTCACATCGCCTGCTCTGAAGGAACAGAAATCATACTGGTGCCATTGCCCAAAAATATAAAAGACAAGAAAAAAAATCCTCACCTTGCATACTAAGGTCGTAGTCGTCCACTGAAAATCCATTTGAATAGAGAAATACGTATTTTAGACAAACCTAATATTTAGAGACTTGATACATTTTTTAAGCAGTATGACATCACTACTCGCTGGGAGTGTGCATCTGTTATTTCTGTCCCCTCTGAAACATATTTAGTATCGAAAAAATTTCCATTTACTGACTCCCAGTAGCCACAGATGCAGGGGGGACAGAAATGACAGTTGCACGCCACCTAGTGGTCAATCCTATAAGAACACATCATCTCTAGAAATTCTGCCTTTAGAAGCGGTTAAATAAAATGATTTTGTAAGATGGATTAATGTGTAAGCCTGGTAAACTATGATCTGTGTAGATAGACCCACAGAGAGTAGCAGAGCACATGCATACTAGGATATTAAACTAAGAGATATCAGAGAAATCTAGATGACATTACCAGGGGTTTTTCACTCTCCAGAACCAATGTTGCTATTGTCATGAGTAAATGGATGGTATTGTCTTCCATGTACCATCTTATAAAAGTTCCCAATATTGTAAAAGCACAGCAGAGGGTAACAGAGCACATTGAAAGCATAGGGAAGCATTATAAAAGAATAGCGAAGGATGGTAAAGCATATTAAAAAAAGCAGGGTAATCTAACTCTTACAAAAGTGCCCCATAGTAAACATTGTAATAAAGAATAAAGAATGGTAAAGCATAGGGAAGCATTGTAAAGCACAGAGAGGTCTGGTAAAGCATAGGGAAGCATTGTAAAGCACAGAGAGGTCTGGTAAAGCATAGGGAAGCATTGTAAAGCACAGAGAGGTCTGGTAAAGCATAGGGAAGCATTGTAAAGCACAGAGAGGTCTGGTAAAGCATAGGGAAGCATTGTAAAGCACAGAGAGGTCTGGTAAAGCATAGGGAAGCATTGTAAAGCACAGAGAGGTCTGGTAAAGCATAGGGAAGCATTGTAAAGCACAGAGAGGTCTGGTAAAGCATAGGAAGCATTGTAAAGCACAGAGAGGTCTGGTAAAGCATAGGGAAGCATTGTAAAGCACAGAGAGGTCTGGTAAAGCATAGGGAAGCATTGTAAAGCACAGAGAGGTCTGGCATGGTAAAGCATATTAATAAACATGTCAAATCAGGGTAAACTCTGATATGTGCATAGAGTAACCATGGAAAGATAATGGGAAAAATACAGAAAGACTGCAAAAATGCCATGGTAAACTTTTATAAGGGCTATCGCTGCTGCAGAATGCAATTTCACAAAACAAATTAGTAAACTCTCCTCATCGCTCTCCCAGATTAAAATAGTGCCAAACAAGAAACCTGTTTACTTACAGGATGATGAAACTGGATGATGAAAATCTTTAAGAGAAAAAAAATGACTTTACAAAAAAATCCACTTACAAAAAGACCATCCAACATATACCTCACACCTAATGAAAAGATTTCAGGAGGTGAAGACAAACGGCCCGATATTTTTCAGAAACTGCTTTATTGAGCAGACTGGTTCTCTTCGCTTTTTCAATAAGATGAATAATAAGAAGATGCTGTACTGCCGGGGGGGCACGCCACAGCGAGACCAGGGTCAATTCTAACTTATCTATCAACAACGCTCTGGAAGAGTTTCAGGTGTGGTTAAACAGCAGTGAGAATCATGCATAGCTTAATAATAATAATAATAATAATAATAATAATAATAATAATAATAATAATAATAATATTGATCAGGGATAGAAATCTGGTTTCTATTGCATAGCAGTGGAGTCCATTCCTGGTTTTTCTGTGAGTTTAATAAGAATCCCCTGAGCTTGTTACTTATACACACTGTGGCTAATCAAGCTGGTAGTAAAACCTGGAATGGGTGACACTGCTGTGCAATAGGAGTCTTATTTCCATCCCTGACCTTGATGCGTACGTGAGGCTGGTCTCCCAGAATTACTGCAGGTCACTCATGCAAGATCAGTGAATCGCAAGATAAAACTTCAGCGATCCGTGAATATAATAATGATAATAATTATGATAATGATAATAATAATAATAATCAATGATGATGAAGATGATGATGATAATGATAATAATGATAATAATGATGATAGTGATAATAATAATAGATGATGATGATGATGATAATAATGATGATAGTGATAATAATAATAATGATAATAATAATAATAATGATAATAATGATGATAATGATAATAATAATGATAATAAAAATAATAATGATGATGATAATAATGATAATAGTGATAATAATTATTATTATTTTATTATTATTATGATAATAATGATTATAGCATGATAACCTGATTATCCAATGATGATAATGATACATGAGGATAGTGATGATGATGATACTAATGCATCATGATGCAGAGTCACTTATAACTACATGATCATCATGATAATGATGATGATGCATAAGGATGGTGATAGTGACATAATGATCAATGGTCATAATAATGATGATCAGTGGCTGATGGTGGGATATTGAACCGGTGACCATCCTGGTTATAATGCCCATTGTCTTTATGATGATAATGATAATGATAGTGATAATAATGATGATAATGATAATAGTGATAATGATAATAATGATGATAATGATAATAATGATAATAATGATGATAATGATAATAATGATAATAATGATAATAATGATGATAGTGATAATAATGATAATAATGATAATAGTGATAATGATAATAATGATGATAATGATAATAATGATGATAGTGATGATGATGATAATAATGATGATAATGATGATAATGATGATAATAATGATGATGATGATAATAATGATGATGATGCTTTACTCACGTATGGGGTGCCTGGAGGGAAGAGACTGTACGGATGATAAGCGGAACTTCTTATGAGAAACTCTGCTTGAGGTACGACCTGGACTAACCGGTAATGCTGCTGCACCCACTATTCCTGAATGAAAGAACAGATACTGAAATTGAAGAAGGAATCTATGAAAAAGACCTAGGAGTTTTTGTTGACTCAGAAATGTCTTCATCTAGACAATGTGGGGAAGCTATAAAAAAGGCCAATGAGATGCTCGGATATATTGTGAAAAGTGTTGAATTTAAATCAAGGGAAGTAATGTTAAAACTGTACAATGCACTAGTAAGACCTCATCTAGAATATTGTGTTCAGTTCTGGTCACCTCGTTACAAAAAGGATACTGCTGCTCAAGAAAGACTGCAAAGAAGAGCGACCAGAATTATTACGGGTTTAAAAGGCATGTCGTATGCAGACAGGCTTAAAGAATTGAATCTATTCAGTCTTGAACAGAGAAGACTACATGGTGATCTGATTCAAGCATTCAAAATCCTAAAAGGTATAGACAATGTCGACCTAAGGGACTTTTTCTACCTGAAAAAAGAAACTAGGACTAGGGGTCACAAATGGAAATTAGATAAATTGGCATTCAGAACAGAAAATAGAAGGCACTTTTTTTACACAGAGAATTGTGAGGGTCTGGAACCAACTCCCCAGTAATGTTGTTGAAGCTGACACCCTGGGATCCTTCAAGAAGCTGCTTGATGATATTCTGGGACCAATAAGCTGCTAACAACCGAACGAGCAAGATGGGCTGAATGGCCTCCTCTCATTTGTAAACTTTCTTATGTTCTTATGTTCTTAACATAAAAAGGCTTTGTTATGACACTATCAATTAATTCTAACTTGGATAGGAAGGATTCAGGAAAGGTTAAGCTGCTGTTATGAGAATTGTGCATAATAATAATAATAATAATAATAATAATAATAATAATAATAATAATATTATTATTATTATTATTATTATTATTATTATTATTATTATTATTATTATAACAACTAGAACTGCCAGGCAGTTCTACGGCTTCCAAGCTCAGTACCAGTTGGAAATTTTGGCAAGCTGTAGCATTGCAGCACACGTGTCAGCAACAGGTCAGTTTTATGGAGCAGTTTCAATTCAAAATACTGTATTAGTTCATTATCTCATGATGCTTTATAAACATGACACCCTCTATACACTGTAAAGCATTATAAGCTAATTTTACATTTAACCTTAAGGAGAGGTCAAATGTCACAATCAAGGTAATAGAGTACATATGGTTTCCTATCTGTGTTCTACAGTAACCATTAACCTGTCTGCACTTTGTAAGGAGTTATAAGCTAGTTTTACATTTGACCGAAGATTTTGATAAGTTTTTAAAGAAATGCGTCAGGTGGCCGTATTGGTTTATGCACAAACACCAAAAGTCAATTGTATTGACACAGGGATGATGCTTGTCAACTTTGGAGTTAATCAAATAAACCATTTTTCAAATGAAGCAGTTTTAAATTTAAGAAGAAAATGTAGCTCTGGCAGTCATCTTGTTTTACAAAAGAACACGATTTTGACATATTTGAATTCCACTGTCCCCAGGATGATGCCTACCAAGTTAGGAGTTAGTTGGTTAAACGGTTTGCAAACAGAAACAGTTTGTTGTTTGGGCGTGTTTTGGCGAATTTTGTGGCAGCCATTGTGATAGTAAAATTTATCGCAGCAACCTCTGCATCGGAAACAAAGTGGGTTTGGTTGCTAATGACGTATGCAAAGTTTTCAGATCAATCGGTTCACTGCTTAACAAGAAGAAGATTTTGAAAAGTTTTTAAAGAAATGCGTCACGTTTATGCACAAACACCATTTTTGAAAAAGTCAATTGTATTGGCACAGGGGTGATGCGTGTCAACTTTGGAGTTAATCAACTAAACCGTGTTCAACTGAAGAGGTTTTAAATTTAAGAATGAAACAGGCCTGGTCGCCATCTTGTTTTACGAAAAAAAGGGGCGGATCTGAGAAATATAAATAACCCCGGCACCACAGAGATAACATGGACATAAACAAACAAGATAGCTGCTTCTTCATCCAGCATCCAAGAATATCACAGACATTTACAGAGCTTTTTGAGATGTTATAGTAATAAAATAATGACTTGGATCGCATTATTGAGGAGTTTGGTGATAAAACGAGTGATCAGGAGATGATTTATCGGTATGCACGACTATGAAGAGGTATGTGAAAAATCCAGCGAACAAGGGGTGCGGCGGGGCTGGAGATGCAGTACTGAGTGTCCTGTTGATATGCAGTACCTTTTAAACCTGATTTACTGTGTTAAACAGCGTGTCTAAAATAAACTGCGCGTGTGAAAATAAATTGGACCTGACGCGCCTGAGACGCGCTGAATAAATGGACCGCAAAGGGTTAAAGAAGATTTTGAAAGGTTTTTCCAAAAAATGTGTCAGGCCGCCATCTTGGTTGAACTGTAATGTACACAGGATGATACCTGCCAAGTTTCACGTTGTTTGATGTAAACAGAAGCAGTGTAAAGTTTTTGGAGGAAAAATGACAATAATGATTAAAAAACAATAATAATAAAAATAAATCTTTACAACAACAATAGGCTTCACAAGCCAGCTTGGAAGCCTAATAATAATAATAATAATAATAATAATAATAATAATAATAATAATAATAGTAATACCATGGCGACTGAAGTCAACTCTGTCTCCTTGCTCTGCTTCAGTTGGCTTGTGTGCCACCATGGTTCGGTCCGTTTGCCCTTCCTCAGGTTTGGTCACCACCATCGATGTCAGTGAAGTCACAAAGTTATAGTTCAGAGAGAGCTGCAGAGCTTTCTCATTGAGGGCTTCGCGCTCTTCAGGCTGAGCTGAAACGCTGAAATCACCACAGTTAAACAAAACCTTAAATCAGTGCCTTCACCAACCAGGAACAAGCAACATCCCTGTGCAGGACCATTGACAAGGGGAGCACTTTGGTTTCTAAAATAAACGGGATGAAATAAATAGCTAAAAGATGTTACTAACAACAATATTGAACCCTCAGATTGAAACTGGCATGCCAATTTGGGGTACATGACCAAATACAGCTTGTGCATTGGCCCACAAAACTGTAAAGAGTCAAGCGGTCCATACTGTCCTCTGATGCTTATGAATCCGGTAAAAACTTCAGTGATTAGGGAATCTACAGCAAGTGTCTTCCTGTGCTCATCTGTGACGGAGTCAGTGAGTTGAAACTCCTTACGTCTTTGACAGCAGCTGCTGGATGGTCAGGTAAGCCCAGAGCCTCTCGATGTACTCTCCGAAAATGTACTTGTGCTTCTTCACAGCTTCGTCCTGCTCCTCCACCGGTGTCTCGGCTGCGAGGGTCAGGTCGCTACTGGACTGTGAAGAGAAAGATCAACTCAACCACACTGGACCAGAGGAAGCACAGCAGCACAGGGACTAGTACGAGCTGTTGAGTGTGTTTCTGTTTATTACGATGCATCACAGCTGCTGGTGCAGAGTCACTTCCAATAGGACCTCGGCTTTACACCTCATTTGAAGGACGGAGTACAAGGAGGTTAAGTGACTTTCTTTATCCACTGGACCACCAAGCCTCCTTATATATTATTTTTGTCAGCGGTTGACTGAATCCTGACTGAGTGTAACGTATACATGCATACATACATACATACATACATACATACATACATACATACATATACACCTATAAATAAATATATATATATATATACAATACTGTGCAAAAGTTTTAGGCAGGTGTGAAAAAATGCTGTAAAGTAAGAATGCTTTCAAAAATAGACATGTTAATAGATTCTATTTATCAATTAACTAAATGCAAAGTGAGTGAACAGAAGAAAAATCTAAATCAAATCCATATTTGGTGTGACCACCCTTTCCCTTCAAAACAGCATCAATTCTTCTAGGTACACTTGCACAAAGTCAGGGATTTTGTAGGCATATAGTCAGGTGTATAATTAAACAATTATACCAAACAGGTGCTAATGATCATCAATTCAATATGTAGGTTGAAACACAATCATTAACTGAAACAGAAACAGCTGTGTAGGAGGAATAAAACTGGGTGAGGAACAGCCAAACTCAGCTAACAAGGTGAGGTTGCTGAAGACAGTTTACTGTCAAAAGTCATACACCATGGCAAGACTGAGCACAACAACAAGACACAAGGTAGTTATACTGCATCAGCAAGGTCTCTCCCAGGCAGAAATTTCAAGGCAGACAGGGGTTTCCAGATGTGCTGTCCAAGCTCTTTTGAAGAAGCACAAAGAAACGGGCAACGTTGAGGACCGTGAAGCGCAGTGGTCGGCCAAGGAAACTTACTGCAGCAGATGAAAGACACATCATGCTTACTTCCCTTCACAATCGGAAGATGTCCAGCAGTGCCATCAGCTCAGAACTGGCAGAAAACAGTGGGACCCTGGTACACCCATCTACTGTCCGGAGAAGTCTGGTCAGAAGTGGCCTTCATGGAAGACTTGCGGCCAAAAAGCCATACCTCCGACGTGGAAACAAGACCAAGCGACTCAACTATGCATGAAAACACAGGAACTGGGGTACAGAAAAATGGCAGCAGGTGCTCTGGACTGATAAGTCAAAATTTGAAATATTTGGCTGTAGCAGAAGGCAGTTTGTTCGCGGAAGGGCTGGAGAGCGGTACACGAATGAGTGTCTGCAGGCAACAGTGAAGCATGGTGGAAGTTCCTTGCAAGTTTGGGGCTGCATTTCTGCAAATGGAGTTGGAGATTTGGTCAGAATTAATGGTCTCCTCAATGCTGAGAAGTACAGGCAGATACTTATCCATCATGCAATACCATCAGGGAGGCATCTGATTGGCCCCAAATTTATTCTGCAGCATGACAATGACCCCAAACATACAGCGAAAGTCATTAAGAACTATCTTCAGCGTAAAGAAGAACAAGGAGTCCTGGAAGTGATGGTATGGCCCCACAGAGCCCTGATCTCAACATCATCGAGTCTGTCTGGGATTACATGAAGAGAGAGAAGCAACTGAGGCTGCCTAAATCCACAGAAGAACTGTGGTTAGTTCTCCAAGATGTTTGGGCCAACCTACCTGCCGAGTTCCTTCAAAAACTGTGTGCAAGTGTACCTAGAAGAATTGATGCTGTTTTGAAGGCAAAGGGTGGTCACACCAAATATTGATTTGATGTAGATTTTTCTTCTGTTCACTCACTTTGCATTTAGTTAATTAATAAATATAATCTATTAACATGTCTATTTTTGAAAGCATTCTTACTTTACAGCATTTTTTCACACCTGCCTAAAACTTTTGCACAGTACTGTATACTCATTATATAGATAGATAGATAGATAGATAGATAGATAGATAGATAGATAGATAGATAGATAGATAGATAGATAGATAGATAGATAGATAGATTAGCAAATTAACCAACTTACTGCCCTTGCTTTTATCTGTACGCTCAGTATCTCCAGGTCGTTTTTGGTAATATGTCCAGCGACCACAATTTCGGAGCCATTGTAGTAATGCCTGAAAACATTTTCTGTCAGATCAGAGACCCCGTTGCCCGGGTACTGCAGCTCAACCTGCTGCAGCAAAGGGGTCGCCACCTCTTCATAAAACCCCTGGAAGACATAGGGAGAGCCCATCAGACACGCTTCAGACTCTGCCTGCGCTTCCGAGACGTGTTTCCAGGGCTCGGGGGTTTCTAATCCTACCTGGAGCTGCAAGGCGGAGTCAGAGCTTTCATAGATCCGCCGAGCCACGCCCCCGTTCTCCAGAGCAAGCTTCTCCAGGAATTTGTAATTAACGTCAAAGCCAAAGCCCAGGCAGTACAGCGTGTAGAGGCCTTCAATCCCTTTCTTTATATTGGACTGGATCTGCTCCAGGTTAGTGACGCCTGTGGATCAGAAACACCCATCAATAAGGGCAGGATCCGCACAGCCCAGGGATACTGCTATTGGAATGAGTTTGTTAATCAGTTCATTAACGAGCGCGCGTCTGTACCGGATGTGGGATCGCCGTCGGTCAGCAGAATGATAATGGAGACGCTGCGTTCAGGGAGCTTCTTCTCCTCCTTGGAAATCTTCAGCATTTCCACTCCTTTCAGAACAGCTGCGTTTATATCGGTTGCTGGAACGGCACAAACACAGAGAAGATTGATCACGATACGGCTACATCAGCAACCAGCAGACACACTGTACTTGTGATGTACTAATACACTGCTCCCTATAAGGCATTCCTTCATAGCATGGCGCAGGTTATAAGGCGGTATTTTCATAGCTCCCAGTTGCCCCCTAATGCCATTAGACTAGCACTTACATTCTCGATACAAGGCAGAACACAAAGTGCATGCTTTCTTACCCATAGCTCCCGACTACAGTGTGATAAATGGGGGTGCACTGTACTGTATGTACTGCGATTGTAAGGATGGAACTCTATACGTTAACGGCATGCGTTTATCAAAGTGTTCTTCGTGATCATAGGGCAGCAGTGTGGAGTAGTGGTTAGGGCTCTGGACTCTTGACCGGAGGGTCGTGGGTTCAATCCCAGGTGGGGGACACTGCTGCTGTACCCTTGAGCAAGGTACTTTACCTAGATTGCTCCATTAAAACCCAACTGTATAAATGGGTACTTGTATGTAAAAATAATGTGAAGAAATAAATAATAATAATAATCAATGTCATCTTGTGTTTCAAATCGTTTGCATCACAGATACACTGTGGAGGGGTTCAGTCCCGTTTCGGCGCTCACCTCCTCGGTCTGTAATGCGGCCCACGAAAGTTTTGGCCTGCTGCACCATCTCGGGAGTAGCTTGAACTAAAGTACTTTTCCAAGTCGAGACCTCGCTGTCGAACGTTATCAAGCCGAAATGATCATCTTCGTGAATGTCTTCTAGGATCTTCAGAAGAGCTTCCCGGGTCTTTCCGAGAAAATAAAGCAGAAGAGATGCCGTGCTAGTGACTGGGGTTCCTTCCAGCGCTACATTAATAAAACAACTGTTTACTATATCATTAGCAAACACAGTCAGCATTGCAGGCTGGTTATCGAGTGGTAAAAACTTGAATTGCAATCTCAGGGATTACGACAATGCTACAGCTTTCAAACTGCAGCTAAGCACATGGATTAGAAATATTACAACGTTACATCTAACCATGTGGCAGCCTCCATTCTACTAAATGCATTCAAGAGAATGGAAGTATTTTTTCACAGTCATAACATTGCACAGAGCATCACAAGTTAATGAAGCACCTGCTGCATTTTCTTCCCGTGCATGGAGCCACTGCGGTCTATCACGAATACCACATTCTTCCGCATCCTCGGCAGGTCCGTGGGCGCAAAATAGTGAACAAAGTATCCGTTTACAATCTGAGAACAGAACAGAGCCCTTAAAACACATGCACACTAACATTCTTTATTATTTATATGACAGTTCCAGGGGACAATGGGCCCCTCAATTCTCATTACCTTTTTATCATCTAAAAATGCCCTCATTTCTTATTTCTCACTCGTTCCTATGGCATGTGCTCTCTGTGTGTGATCTATCTCTAGTGTTGCTTTTGCTAACTAACTAAAAAAAAAAGACTGCTTCTGGAAAGACTCCCCCAGTGCTGACAGGGAAACATATCAGTGTTTCCCTGCGAACTGAAGCCCGGAGGTCAGGGGCGTCCAATCAATCACGGCCCTGGAGCGCCATTCCACTCCAGGTCTAACAGGTACAATTAGATCATTAACGACTTTAGGGTCTGGATGGAACCTTTAATTGGTTCAGTTAAACAATGTCGAACAGGGTTGGAACACAGACCAGGCATGGAAGGGCGATCTTTAGCCAGCCCTGCAGTATGTGCCACATTGTGCGCTGAAGCCTGTTTATATCCTCACAGCCCGCCTTGAGGAGTCTTTTCAGAATCAGTGGTTTCCTGGAACAGTTGGGCAGCACGGTTAATAATGATCCGAGCAGAAACGACGATAGACAAGATATGAATTCATATTACTTGGTTAAAAAACCTAAGAAAGTGTGGAGCTGGTATAAAGTGATCACTGAAGACAGTTCAAAGCCCCTCTCAAGTGCAGAGCGAGTACCTGGATATCTCCTGCTGATGCTTCTCTCTTCACGTCATATTTAATGATGAACTCTCCGTCTAAGATGCTTTCAGAGCATTCCGGACACTTACGCTGCTGGTCCAGTGTTGGTTCAAACACAACGTGGGCCTAAAGAGGATTATAAATCAGGTCAGAGAAATCGACCAATCACTGATATGCGTTTGTCAAGATTCCGGTCGTCTCATCATCCTGTGCACAGTGATGTCACCCCGTGCTGTGCAGCGATGTCACCCCGTGCTGTGCAGTGATGTCACCCCGTGCTGTGCACAGTGATGTCACCCCATGCTGTGCAGTGACGTCACCCTGTGCTGTGCACAGTGATGTCACCCCGTGCTGTGCACAGTGATGTCATGGTAAAGCTGTCGTGTGTAGGAGTTTGCAGGGTGTGTCTCTGCAGGGGGGGGAGGGTGTCTCTCATACGCTTACCGTATTTACTTCTCAAGCACGTTTGTATTACAGGGGGCTGTGTTTAGCAGGCTTGTGTGTTAGCTCTGCAGGTTATCTCGTAGGGTTGAGCAGCTCAGCTTAGCTTCACTGTCCTTCTGCCCAAACTGCACGAGATCACATCTCTTTCACAAGAAGAGACACACAACACATGAACGTGACTTCTGAAGCAGGCATGTGTTTCAGGGGACTGTATTGAGCATGCTTGTTGCATAATAGCAACAGCGTCATTATCAGCTCTTCCTACCTCGTCCTGGGTTACTGTCTTCTTCACTGTCTCTGCCAAGTCGTTAGTTAGAAATGCTGCGTGCACATCCAAAAAGCTAATGCCCTGAGGTTCATAGATATGAGCATCGATCTGAAAAACAAGCACAGAGCACACCCACGCAGAATGAAAACCCAGACAGGTTTAACTCAGTACACTGCTCTTCACAAAGACTTCAGAGACTGTGGGAACAGCCACGGCACTTGAGATCATTCTACTGTAAAAGATACAAGGAAAAGCACAAGCTCAACTTCCTAATAAATCAGCTCAAATTGCATTGCGCATTTTAGAGTCCAGATTAGGGAACACACTTCCTGTCTGGTTTATAATTTTTTAAACATTTGTGAAGCTTTTTAAAAATTAAAAATAAAACATCTGTTAAAGTGAGTGTTTGTTCCTGTGGGGGCTCAACATCTTACTAAGGGGTCCCCACCTCTTCCACCACCCCTGGAACAGCCTGTGTCGTCCACACCTCCCCTTTCTCAGCTACACTCACTGTACCTTGAAGTGTTTGACCAGTTGCTGCGGCCGCACTTTGATGGCGAGCTCGTACTTCCCCAGGTGTCGCTTCAGCAGCTCCTCGTAGGTGAGCTCAAAGGTGACCTTGCTGAGCGCCGCGATGTTCACCGAGACCTTGAACTCTTCCATCTTCCTCCCAGAGACTCTGGAGAGCGTTTGAAAGAGGGAGCGCAGTCACAACAAGGGCAGCTTCACTGTCCCTCTCTGTGAAGCTGGACAGGCTAGTGAGTGCTGAGCAGATTGAAGAGCAATCACCACCCGGTACGCACACTGACACGCACACACTGACACGCACACACACACACTGACACACACACACTGACACGCACACACACACACTGACACGCACACACACACACTGACACGCACACACACACACTGCACACACACACTGACACGTACATACACATACGCACACTGACACGCACACACACACACGCACACACACACACTGACACGTACATACGCACACTGACACGCACACACACACACGCAGCTTCATTGGAATCGGAGCTATCACTGCAGTACTGGGCTACAGCCACTGGGGATTGGAAACTAGCAGAGCAGCTCTGAATCAAAGACAGACAGACAGACAGAGACGGTCTTACTTGACCAGTCCAGCGCTGTGCCCCCGAGACACAGCCTGATCATACTGCTGCTTGGCCTCTTCCTTCTTCTTCACCACACCAACATACGGCTTTCCATCGATGGTCCTGTGCAAGGAAAGAGAAACACAGCCCAGTCAATGAGAATCGGATGGATGTACAGGGTTTGGAAGAGAGGGGAGGGGGGAAAGAGATAGAGGAGAGGGCAGAGGGGGGAGGAGGAGTGGTGGGTTAATGCATCAGCCTTTCACTAATGGAGACCAGGGTTCAAATCCAGACTAGATCATCTATGAGCTCTCACAGGGGCTCCCGGCCTGGGGGGGAGGGCTCAGCAATACCCACATGCTGAAGTTGCTGATGAACGCGTGTTTGGGCAGCTCCACGTCGAAGGTGACCTCTCTGGACGCGTTGGCTCGATTGGCCATGCGGCTGGTGAGCACATTGTGGGCGAAGCGGGAGGTGACCTTGCAGTCCATGTGGAAGCTATAGATCTCCAGATCGCTGCCATGCCCCTAAAATCACAAATAAATAAATAAATAAATAAATAAATACTACATGAGTAATAATGCACTGCCTGCCCAATTTACTGCCCAGGTCACCCTGATCATCACAGCCCTGCCATGGCATCGACTCCACAGTGTGCTGGAAGGTGAAAACAGGGGGCAGGGATAGTATTGCTAGGGCTAATAAGACATTAAAACATTGGTTGGCTCTCCTTTCTTTCTTCAAGCACTTTTAAACGGTGCAGTTTAGTCATGGAACCACTTGTGAACCATCACTGTGAAGGCTCTACACAGTCAAAGTCCCATCACAGCGAGTTCCTCTCAGTGTGTTCTGTGTTATGCTGCTGAGCTCCAGCTAAACAGAGTCTTTTGCTTGTCGGTAGTCCAAGAGTCTGTCTGTGAAAGCAGCCAGGATTAAAGCATGCCTCTGCACAGGGAGCTCCCAGAAACTTCTCTATCAAAACATGTGACTTCATCAGACCTTTCAACTCTGCTGGCCAGCACCTTGTCTGCAGTTCAAAAGGTCAAAACTGAAATGTTCAAAGAAATCTACTTAATAAATAATATTTACTTAAGCTTTTAAACACACACACACACACACACATGCACACACACACACACACAAACACGCTAACTGCAAACTGGAATAATTTTGGAGTTATATATACAGAAAAGTAAAAAGTACCTTTAAAAACTTAGTCAACCCCCTGATTAAAAAAAAAAAAAAACTTATTTCATTTATGTATTAATTTATTTAGTTATTATCGCAAATCCGTTACCCCTTCACCCCTCAACACAAGTAAACGACTCGGTGGTTGAGGTGAAACCTTACTTTAGTTTTATAAGATATTATTTCTAATTGATCATTAATTCTTTAAGAATACGATTAGCCTTTTCAACACATTTTTTTAAATCAGTTATTATTATTATTATTAACAGTATTTAGATTGTCTTAAAATCCTACATTTATTTGGCTAGCTTTACTTTTTTGTGTAATTTTATTAGGTGTGTATATATATATATATATATATATATATATATATATATATATATATATATATATATATATATATATATACACACACACATATATATATATATATATATATATATGTATGTTTTAGGGTAGGAGGTGGCCATCGAGTGGCCTGTGTCTTGAAAAGACAAGGGGGTGGTGGATATGTAAGGCAGCGGGTTGTGTGAGACAGCAGGGAGGGGGTTAAAACCTCCCTGAAGGAAAAAATGGCACCTTTTTGTATTTAATTGTTTTGCTTTTTAGTTAATTAGTTTTTGTTAATTGTTTTATTGTTTAGTTTAACTGTTTTGTTATTTAATTATTCCCTGCACCTGGGCAATAATTTAGAATTGGGACCAGGTGCAGGGTATTTAAGAGGAGCAGTCAGTCTGCTCAGGGCTGCTGAGTAGAAGGAAGCAGAAGAGAGGGGCTCTGCTTCCGAGCAGTCATACAAGAAGTAAGTGCTGTGCTAAACCTGTGTGGTTTTGGTTCGTGTTCCGGGGTGCCAGGTAAACGGCTTAGCCGTCCTGCAAGTTAGTCAGGGAATAACCTGTGTAGTAAGAACTCCAAAACGGAGTTAGGTTTTGTTTTGTGTTTGTGTTTATTAAAAATAGCGCAACCGCGCTTGAAAATCCATTCCTGTGTGTGTTGTGGGTCAGTTTGTGGGCAGCTCGGTTACAATATATATATATATATATATATATATATATATATATATATATATATATATATATTATACAGTATATCTATTATAGTAAAATGCAAAAAAGAAACTACTATACTTCTGCTACTAAAACAATACATACATTATTTTTATTGTTTTAAGACTACCTAAACTCTAATATTAGTCTAATATTATATTTATATTACTATAATTAATATTATTGTTCTTTGTAGTATTGTTGTTGTTCAATTATTTTAGTATTATTTGTTTTATTGTTTTTTCACTAAAATGAAATACCCTCGTACATTTTTCGTTAACATCTCACATTTTATTATTTGCTTGCCAATCACATTTAATATCAATTTTTTAATTAAATACAGCCTTCTGATATAATATTGCCATTAATGTGTTCTTCCCACTCTGCTGTGCATTGCAGGGTGTCTGACATCAAGTCAAACAAAGTTTGAATAAATTCACCTCCCACCATGGAACCTATTTTTAACTTGTCCCAGCAGGGGGATAGGAGTCTCAAGTCTATCTGAAATGTGAGGAAAACCAATTTTTTCCAATCTCCTTGTATTTTTCACCAATAAACCCTTCACTGTTTACATTAATAGTATTCATAAGCAATCTGCTGGATTTTTAGTAGCTCAATAGTGGGCATTTGTATGCCAAACTATCTCCGGTTATGTTTTCATGCACTTTACAGTTTTTTTGAAAGTTTATAGACTTATTTTAGCGTTGTCATGATCTTAAAAGTCTACTTTCTACACATCAGCATTCCACTGTACAGTAATTCAGCGCTTCTGCAAGGATATACAATCAGGACACCAATAAGTTATTAGAGAACTTGTTTAACAATGGGTCCCTAGAGTAAGACTCGTCCCCACTGGAGTGAAAAGCAAACTCCACTCCTCCGCTCATTTTGAATGCGACAGACAGAAGTACCGTTTTTCATTTTATCCATTTAAACAGGATTTACCCATTGAAACCGAGGCCTCGTTTATAAGGATGGAGCGAAGGGAGGGGAGGGGAGGAGGGGGATGGGTGGTCCTGGAAAACAATAAAAAAGACAATTGCAATGTACGAACACAATAAAAACAGGTGCGGATCAAACTTAAAATCAAGCTGCATACAGAGATCAAACAGAATAAATAAGACCTTATCTAGCTGTTAATGTGGACTGAAGGAGAAGCATCGGCAGCAATTCTCAAATACGATCTTTAAAAACCAGAGGGAAAGATGATCAAATTATGATGGAAACAATTCCATGTCTTTGGGAGTTGATCTGTTGATAAATTAATTCTCACGTACGCGTTCGAACCCCCAGAACAGCCAAATGAACAGAATCCTGAGAGCAGTTAAAGAATAAAGACATTGTTACCTGAGCAGCTTACAGAATAAAGACATGGTTACCTGAGCAGCTTACAGAATAAAGACATTGTTACCTGAGCAGCTTACAGAATAAAGACATGGTTACCTGAGCAGCTTACAGAATAAAGACATTGTTACCTGAGCAGCTTACAGAATAAAGACATTGTTACCTGAGCAGCTTACAGAATAAAGACATGGTTACCTGAGCAGCTTACAGAATAAAGACATTGTTACCTGAGCAGCTTACAGAATAAAGACATGGTTACCTGAGCAGCTTACAGAATAAAGACATTGTTACTGTACCTGCGCAGACCTCTTCTGAGGGAGAACGACGGTTGATGTGAACGCTGGAAAGCAAAGGAGCAACGCAAAGCACAGGGAAGCCTCCATGCTGAGATGAGAGTATGAAGAGCCTGTGCAAGGTCTTTCACAAGAAGAGCAGAACGCAGCGTTTGTTATACCTGGTATTTACATGCCAGCAAATCATTCACAGTGCCTGTTCAATGATATACCAAGTACTGGAAATGACTGGTAAGGGTTACAGAATCAAAACAAGGGGTGAGGGGAGTTTGTTCTGTGGCTTGTGGATTGAAATTGCGATTGCATGTGAAATAGCTGTGATGGGACGTGTTTGTTAAAAGTGCCATCAAGCTCAGCAAGCGTTTGGCTACCCCTTCGTGTTTATTATGCTATTACAGGACCTTTGTAATAAGAACATGTTTTCTGTTTTAATTTGGAACATGTGTGTGTGTGTGTGTGTGTGTGTGTGTGTGTGTGTGTGTGATAAGAAGGGTTTTGTATTTAATCTGGTCACTGTTCATATCGGACTGTATAGCATTTATTAACTAAAGTGTATGAACTAAAAGTGTCCCCCCAGCAGACATGGTATAGCAAGTGAGATAGCCCTTCTACACAGTGTGCATGTATTTCCCATAGTTTGCCATGTTTCGCAATATGTTTTAGCACACTTTGACTAAGCTGTGTTACTGGGCTTTTGAACTTCTACAAGGGAAATTTTGTCACCAGTCTTCAGACATGTTCGTAAATCTTAATAATATTATTATTTATTTCTTAGCAGACGCCCTTATCCAGGGCAACTTACAATTGTTACAAGATATCACATTATTTTTTACATACAATTCCCCCATTTATACAGTTGGGTTTTTACTGGAGCAATCTAGGTAAAGTACCTTGCTCAAGGGTACAGCAGCAGCGTCCCCCACCTGGGATTGAACCCACGACCCTCTGGTCAAGAGTCCAGAGCCCTGATCACTACTCCACACTGCTGCCCCTAATACAATTTAAAGCACAACTAAAACAGGCAATGGTGAAGTTTACAGGTTGAGCTGCCTGTGAAGGAATGTGAAAGTACGGTGTTTTCATTTTCACACAAGGCCAAAGCGTGGGCAGAAACAGAATTGAGGTCAGTGTGGAACAAATGCAAAATGTAAAGTTCATTACCCTGGTCTTGTGTGCGGAGAATCGGTTTAGCCTTGTGGCTGTTGTGTGAAGCAGCTACAATCTAAATTACATTAAAACGAAAAGAAATGTAAGATGTATTTTTCCTTGCATAGCACAATCCAGAACTGTGACTTAAAACTCTCCTGCTTCCCAGTTAAGAAAACTGGACAGCATCTAAACAGTTGTGCCACATAATGACTATTGGCTCAGAGATTATTGATATCCCTAAAGTAAAAATGGAAATAGCCACGTCAAGCAGCAATCTAAGACAATTATTATTTATTTCTTAGCAGACGCCCTTTATCCAGGGCGACTTACAGTTGTTACAAGATATCACGTTATTTTTACATACAATTACCCATTTATACAGTTAGGTTTTTACTGGAGCAATCTAGGTAAAGTACCTTGCTCAAGGGTACAGCAGCAGTGTCCCCCACCTGGGATTGAACCCACGACCCTCCGGTCAAGAGTCCAGAGCCCTGACCACTACTCCACACTGCTGCCTCGCGAGAATAATGGTTTTATATCATTGTGGCAAAGTGGTTAACAGTGTGCAGGTGATCAATAAACACACAGACACTTATAATCCAGGTGCAATGTTGTTTAATGGTTGTATTTTGTAATCCAAATGCCTGATGGCAAACAACAGTAAATAATACAAAAGTCAAATGAGAAACAAATCAATGGTGTGTATTGCTTATCTGTAATCTGCGGGTTGGTCCTGAAATAAAAACAATCCCGTTTTAATTCACCCACACGTAACACCTGTCCACAGTGTGTGCTCTAGTGCACGTGGTGAAAATGCAGTTCTTTAGTGCAAACAAAGTGAAGTGTTGTCCAGGTTTGTGCTGGCCTTTAGCGACAGCTCCTGGATCATGTTTAGCCGTCTAAATAATCACAAACAGTATTATTCCAACATGAAAATAAACATGCAAAACACTCACGATTTTCTCCACACAAAACACAGGTCCTTCCAGGTTGTTCTCCAAAACGAAGGAACAGATTACGTCGCTTTGACCCCTATCTGTACCGTCACTCATGACCCCTTGGTAAACGATTGCAGCTGCTCCTCCAATCCGCGGCTGCCACATCATTTCCCTTCCGGGTCGATGAGTTAGTGCACCAAAGCTCCGCCCCCTTTCTAAATGACCGACTTCCTTTTAACCCTGGGAATGAAGTGTCAGACCAGACAGTCCAGGGTACTCTGTTCCCGTTATTTAGCGCCCTCACAGGTCGGGAGGGAGATTTACCACCAAGAATCATTGTCTTTTTGTCACAATCATCTACAGAAAATCACTTTTTTCAGTAAGGTTTTAACACTTTGGTAATTTTGTAACTTTTTTAAACATTGGTCACTGGTATTGATAACACATGGTATAGAGATAATACAAATATACACGTTATTTTTCATGCAATATATGTAAAAGTGCAACTCGCCCGAAGGTGGATAAATTCAGCAAGCTGGATATACACTACCCATTTATATTCTTGCCTTGAAGACAGTGTGGGACCTCTTCTTACAGTGAATGTCTTCATTTATATTTTTGTTACAAGTTTATTTAGCAGACGCCTTTATCCAAGGCGACTTAGAGAGACTAGGGTGTGTGAACTATGCATCAGCTGCAGAGTCACTTACAATTACGTCTCACCTTAAAGACGGAGCACAAGGAGGTGAAGTGACTTGCTCAGGGTCACACAATGAGTCAGTGGCTGAGCTGGGATTTGAACCGAGGACCTCCTGGTTACAAGCCCCTTTTCTTTAACCACTGGACTACACAGCCTCCTATTCCCCCCTGGAGAAGTTAAAAAGCGAGTTTAGGAGTGAGTTGGTCCTGCTGTTTATGATATTAAAGATTACATTTTTACACCACACTCGCTCATGTTTGGTCACCGTCACAACTGTTGAATGAAACTGGGGTTCCTGTATTCTGCTGGTATTAATACAGCACCTATCTGTGCTTACATTTATTTGATGAAATTGTTATTATTATTATTAGTTAATTTATTAATTTATTACTGTCCTTCTCACGGTTCAGTATATTAAATGTGATAAAAATGTGCTTTTTTTCCCTCAACTCACTGACGTCACAGCGCATATATAAATATTGACACATGCTTTTAACGGGAGAGGCAGCATTTTTGAGTTACAGGCGCCAATGCGCCTAAACCCTGAAAAACTGTTTACAAATTTTTTTTTTGCTGCATTTTGGAGCCCTGTAAAAAAAAAAAAAAAAAAAATAATAATAATAATAATAACGTGCATAGTTCTGAAGTTCTGAATCTGACAAAAAAACAGTTCTCTAAATGCCGATTATTTTTAAAATAAATATCATTCTTTTACAATGAGTTTTTTTTCTTGAGAAATACAAAGTGATCTACATGTTCCTGTTCACAAAAATCCAGTGGATTTCAAACTGGCCAGAGCAGGTTGAATTTCACCGTCCCCCTGATGAGATTATCAGCATTCATAACTCGCCTCCACTCAGCTACCGGCAGACATGACAAACACACCCTGAACACAGTGAATGAAAGGTGGGTGAGCCTGCTTGAGCACATGACAATAAATCATATTTACTAATTATCAGTGTACACACAGATTAATGCATGCTCGTGCTTGTATTAGCAGATACAATTTTACTTAAAAACAAAAAGTGCATCGATACAAGGGTCACCAACGATAATCATATCGTCAAGAAAAATATCGCATGAATCGGCACGCCCCTAACTGTAACTGTGATTGTTTCTATTAGTGTAACTTATATTAATTCAGGCAGCAAAGCAATGAAACAAATCCTCCTCCATCCTAACCTGTCTTCAGAAGCTCTCTCCCATGGCCAAACTTCATGTGTGTCAGGCTTCCACAGTGCTGGCATCAACCACTGTGCAACCAAACAGTATCATTTTTCCTTTGATGAAATGCAATCAACATTTATTTAATTATATTGTGATTATATGATTAGGCCCAGAGACAGACTGCAGTTCAAACAAAAGACTTTTATTAAATAAAAAAACACAAAATAAACAGGCACGAGGGCCAAACAAAAGGTTTTTAAAACACAAACAATAAACACAAAGTAAAACTTGCAAAAATAAGGCTTTCAGGCTGAGCTTTGCCTTCACTGGATTTCGAACATTCAAAAATAACAGCACACAAAGAAAACCCAGCAAGCAACACAAATTACCCGCTTGCTTCCTCGGCTACCTCTCTCTACTGAGGCGCTGAGGCCTCCTTTTATGTCAGGTGGCTGGGTGCTGATTGACTGTTCATTATTCCCTCCTGACACAATAAAACTGGGCAGGGAGGAGAATTTAACCCCATCCCTGCCAATATTTACAAGGACACTGAATTCAGCTCATTATATTTATTAATCTGGTTATTTCGAGTTTCTCTTTCGGCATTTTAACGGGAATGCATGAAGGGAACAGGAATCACATCCTCAGAACAACTACAGTGTAACACAGCCTTTCCTGCGTTTAAAAAGGAGGGTATATTGTGTGCAAGGTTTTTTTTTCTGTTTATGAATTTCATACAAGCAAAACAACATATGAAGAAACGTTTTTGAAGTAAGAAAGTTTATTCTTTTGTTTTCAGTAAATATTTCTGTATTTTAGTCACATTTACTCCTGGTGTTCAGGTGTCCCCAAGTGGCTGAAGTTCTGTGAATTCTCTCGTGTTCTTCAAGAGCCAGTAACTGACTGAACTCACCTGTGAGTTTTATCGTGTCTTTTTAAGTGAGTGAAACTCTTCAGACATTCACTACATTGAGAAGATTTCTCTCTTTGTGAATCCGCTGGTGGATTTTCAAGGAACTTAAATACGTGAAACTCTTCCGACATTCAGAACAGTGATAAGGTTTCTCTCCTGTGTGAATGCGCTGGTGTGAATGAAGACTTTCTAATCGCGTGAAACTCATCCCACACTCAGTGCAGTAAAAAGGTTTCTCTCCTGTGTGACTGCGCTGGTGTCTTTTAAGGTCTGACAAACTGCTGAATCTCTTCTCACACTCAGTGCAGTGATGAGGTTTATCTCCTGTGTGAATGCGTTGGTGTCTTTTAAGGTTTGATAAATAACTGAATCTCCTCCCACACTCAGTGCAGTGATGAGGTTTCTCTCCTGTGTGAATGCGTTGGTGTCTTTTAAGACTTCCTACTCGTGTGAAATTCTTCCCACACTCAGAGCAAAGATAAGATTTATCTCTTGTGTGAACGCACTGGTGGATTTTAATGTCTGATAAATGACTGAATCTCTTCCCACAATCACCACAGGGAAATGTAGCCCCTGCTGTGTGACTCCATTTTATAGCTACAGAAAAAAAGAGAAGAGACAAAGGTTACTGTACAGCATTCTTACACATTCACTCTTCTGCAGGGCTTCCCCTCATAACCATGACCAACTCCTAGAGTGAACTCTGATGAGCATACAGTCAAACCCGCTTAATGTCACTCCTGTTAATACCAGCCTCCTTTTATTATCATCACATTGACATTTGCCAGGCTGAATATAATGGGTGTCAATAAAGACAAATGCTTGAGAATATCACTTTGATTATTAACACGCTCCAGTTAATATCACTCACATTTACCAGTCACTGATTTATATGAAAATACTGTATTGAAATGTTTCTTCTGGTGACACTTAGCAACCCGACTGGATTTGGCATCACCCAGTGATGAGACATGTGATCCCAGCACCACTATAAAGCTGTGGGAGCAGCACAACTGCAAACAGTCGACCAGAAACAGGGAAAGGCAAAGATCCAACAGCATTCAAAACAGACATGACAGCAGGTGTCACAGTAGCAAGGATAGTTATGTTGCAAGTGGTCGGGCAGCCTCCGTGGCTTAAATATGAGACTTCTAGAGCAGTGGTTCCCAACCTGTGATCCGCGGACCACTTGTGACCCTTGAGTAAACTCCAGGTGGTCCGCAAACAACTCCCAAAATTCGGTTACACTGTTCTTGCAAAAAAACATTTCTACAAATCGCATGTTGTGCTACTACTATTACGAAGCAACACAACAAACAGCTTTAACCGTGTGATATTTAACTAGAAGATATCCGTTTGATTTTATTGCGGGTGTGTTTAGAAGCATGCATAAGGCCCGACAGGGTGTCCGTATACGTCGAATATATACGGACGCCTCGGGGGGGGTTGTAAGTAGGGATGTCACGGTATACCGGTTTGACGGTAAACCGCGGTATAAAACTGCCACGGTTTTGAAACCGGAACCATTTTTCTACACCAGGATTACAGAGTTCACGCGGTTTAAGGTGATAAGGGCGCGTTTTTTGTTTTGTTTTTTCAAGATCTGCATTGAATATTCCTAACTCGGATGGAATAACTAAAAAATAAATAAATAAAACATTAAACCTGCAGTTTTAGTACTTTTCATTTTCAACGACGTATGAGCTGCAGTATTGCCAGCGGTAAAGGAATATAACTATTATTTCAATATGTTTTTAGAGAGGTTAATGTGAAACAAAAAGAGGCTATTTGGAGCTTGACGTGTGAACTGTACTGTAGTGTGAATGATCAATTTTAGCTCCATGTTATTATATGGGTTTATTCAGCCAGGTTTATTATTATTATTATTTGTTTATTTAGCAGACGCCTTTATCCAAGGCGACTTACAGAGACTAGGGTGTGTGAACTATGCATCAGCTGCAGAGTCACTTACAACTACGTCTCACCCGAAAGACGGAGCACAAAGAGGTGAAGTGACTTACTCAGGGTCACACAATGAGTCAGTGGCTGAGCTGGGATTTGAACTGAGGACCTCCTGATTATAAGCCTGTTTCTTTAACCACTGGGACACACAGCCTCAGGTTTAAGATCTCCCAAGCCTATATGCCAAAAGGCTTGTGGAAAAGGCTTCTGGAATTAATGTATACAGTTCTTCCCGCTGTCATAGTTAACCAAAATGCTATTAACTGTGTGCCACCAATCCAGTTTGATTCACATCTCACAGCTTAGATTCATTTGGTAAACGAGGCAACGGTTGCAGGGGCCAGCACTGGTATTTACATTAACTGGATCAGAGGACGACATTTATATACAAAGCATTCAGAATTGACAGTAATAAAATTTAAAAAAAAACAACAAAACAAAACAGGAACTTTGCCATCAGCTTTGACAACATTCCTTGATGACCTAGTAGGGAAGATTCAAGCCCCAGGAATCTCATTAAGTACGTTAGATAAACAGTTTACTTTCTACATGTACTTCTACTTAGTTTCAAAATGCTGTTGTGAAAAAATGCGTGGCAAGTGGTTGGTGAGGAAAAAAAAACAAACACCAAAGGTTGTGAACCACTGTTCTGGAGTTTAGTAACCAGTTTGTGCAAGATTAGTAGGCAGCTCAATGTTGCTTGTTTTGTATGATTACCTCTAAATCCCAGTTCACATTCAGGTGGACAATCATCACACAGGCTGGATCCCAGCTGGTTGTTCTCCTCAAGTGTACAGACATTATTTTCAGCAGGAACTTCCTCTGCGATGGGGACACATTCCTGTTCTATGAATTCCTCTTTAACAAGAACACATTCCAGTCGAGGGACCTCTTCATCTTTAACACATATCAGCTCTGTAACCTGCTTTAGACTTGCACACCACTCCTGGTGAAAGGACTCCTCTTGTGTGTAAACTGATTCAATCCTTGGCCCCTCCTGTGCTTCAGATTTAGGAATAGCATGGATCTCTTTGGGATCTGTATGAAAGAATGTTACAACATTATAACTCTTACTTACCAGCCAGGTTCCTCTACAAGGCCAGCCCCTTGTCAATTCTATTGAGAGATGTCATTGGGTCATTATGCTAAAACAATGTATGAGGAGGTGTTTTTTATTGTATATTTATTTATTTTTAAACAGATACAGTGACATTACCCTGAGCAAGGAATGAGGCTGGATCCAACATTGCTCCTATCAACGTTGTGTGTTATTTGCCTCGACTCGTATCAAAGTAAATCTCTCAATTATTTGTATGCGTTAGACTGGAATTTGAAATGCATTTTCTAAACAACTGGCCCTAACACTTTTCATTACAAAAAATATTCTAAAATATCCATGGCTAAATGAATGGCGCATTTTCAGGGTATGTATCTAAAATTCAAATTAAAAGTCTCTTTTAAAATAATGTAACAAAACCTAATCCAGCAGGATTAGGTCTGTACCCCACGGCTTAAATACTGTGATAAAATAGTAGGAAGAAAAATGTAGTCCCAGAATGCCTCACAAACAGGTAAAGAGCTGACAGTTTAAGTCAGTGGTTTTGTCTGGAGGTCTGTAGTATCTTGTATTTCACTTGCACTCGTATCTAACCCTGATGTAACTATCAACACTGTTATCTGCTCTTGAACTGCACCGATATCAAATCGTACTGTTTTTTTTGCATGCAACTGTATGTCACTCAGCCCCTGGGTAAGGGTGTTTGCTAATAACTAACTAAATAAATAAATAAATAATGGTATTGCTTCGTTGAAAAATAAGAGTATTGTTGCAGCGTGTTGTGTCTAAATATAGTTGTGGCAAACAGTTTAATCAAACATGAAAACTTAACTTGCTGCTATACATTGATATCAGCAGTGATGCTAGGCGCAGTAGTGTGGAGTAGTGGTCAGGGCTCTGGACTCTTGCCTGGAGGGTCTTGGGTTCAATCCCAGGTGGGGGGACACTGCTGCTGTACCCTTGAGCAAGGTACTTTACCTAGATTGCTCCAGTAAAAACCCAACTGTATAAATGGGTAATTGTATGTAAAAAAATAATGTGATAT
>CM060294.1:3159047-3226608 GCA_030684275.1 Acipenser oxyrinchus oxyrinchus
TAGGGCTCTGGACTCTTGACCGGAGGGTCGTGGGTTCAATCCCAGGTGGGGGACATTGCTGCTGTACCCTTGAGCAAGGTACTTTACCTAGATTGCTCCAGTAAAAACTGTATAAATGAGTAATTGTATGTAAAAATAATGTGTAAAAAAATAATGTAATTGTATGTAAAAAATAATGTGATATCTTGTAACAATTGTAAGTCACCCTGGATAAGGGCGTCTGCTAAGAAATAAATAATAATACTGTATGACAGGTATTTACTTTTTTTCTATATTTCACGTAAGTGTTGGGGAACTACAAACGAATAGTCGAATGGTGCTTTTGGCTGATTTTTTACTTTTGCTGCGCCAATACCCTGAAAACTGTCCGTGCTGTATAGAGTCACTGGCAGCTCTCGCACTTCGCTGTAACTTGGCGCAAGGAACTACCATTCTTATCGACAAAAAAAATTTGCAGGCAAATGTTCAATTTTAAAACATAAATAAATAATTTAATATAAAGGTTATAGATGAAAATAAGTGCATTCCCTATCATATTTCCATGTTGTCATTAAACTTGGATGTCCTGTAATATACATATGAGTGAATAAAAGTGCCTGGGGTCTGCAAAAATCTGCAAAAAAACAAAAGTTGGGAGAAAAGGAGGACATTTTTACTTCTCAGATTTGCACATACTTCTTTTATCGCTCTGAGCACACTCTTAAACTCAGGGGAGACGTTTAAGGAGGACAGAGATGTTTTAAACTCCTGTAAGTGGATTGTTCGTGCACTAGCCTTACAATATGTCCAGACAACTTTTTAATGATCAAGAAAATCACACAGACTTGTTTAATTCAAAGTTTTAATGAATCAGAGCAGTAATAGTGCTCCTTCTGTTTATTAAATGCTTAAAAATGGATTGGGTGGTTGCAAGCCACAGCAAATCCCAAGCAATAGGCAGTCTGGGCGATTCCAGTGCCTTTACAGGTTTAACAGCATTAATACTTCAATACAGTAATACAGGTATGGTTATCATATGCTTAACCCTTAGGCTAGCCATGCAAAAAGCCGAAGTGCCCACAGCTAAATCCTAAAGCATTCAATGTATCACTCTCCAAAGCTAAAATATAATTTATATAGCAATGCATCAATATAAATGAGATATACATTCAAAATTATTCTTACCTTCCACTATATGGAAGTGTAGTTGAAGAATACAATGTAAAAACAAGAACCGTCTTCAATGGCAGAGGCTTCTGAATACGACCAAACAGCAACCAGCTTTCTCAGAGATCCTCGGAGCATGGACCACACAACTTGTAGTTGGTAAGTCGAGTGATGCTTGACTAGGATTTTACTTCGTTTTTTTTATACAGTTTTTGCTTTGCTTCTTACTCCAGAAGACCCAATTAAATCTAATTATTTGCTCTGTTTAGACAGCTTTTATCTTTGTGCGAATAATATATTTGAGAAGGTACCGGTGAGTCCCTTTTCAAAATTAATGGCATGTGAGCTCATGGTTCACTATCTTCCACCCCTCCTTTCCCTAAAATTAGGTGAACTGGAGTTCACAGGGTCCTTGCTGCCAAGTACAATACAGATATATGTGTATTACACTCAATCGTCGATTTCTGACATTGTGAATGTGTTATTCTCTCAGTGAAAAGAAGGACCTTGGTAGGCTAATTTGAAGATAAGGCTGATTCATAGATAACTTATTGCAGTGCGAATCATGTGTGACGTATGCAACCGTTGCCATCTTCACACAAACTGCAACCATGGCAACAGGTGTGAGGAGGTAACAAGAATGAAACAGCGTGCATTGAGAAAAGCACGAAAAATATGAAGCAATCTACGCGGGATATGCTTTTCAAGAGAAAGGTCACGGAATTACTGTATTCAGCATGGAAGTGTACTTTTTTCATTCCTTTACTGTTTTCTTTTAAATATACAGTTTTAATGTTGATCAATGTCAAGTTGTCTTGAAAGAACTTATACTGTATAAGGATGTTCAATTCAATTTGGGCGTTTCTTCATTACTCTGATGCAGCAAATTGCCAAACCCTATTATAGTGAACAACCTGACAGAACGAACATTTCTCCAGGTCCCAGGGGGTTCGTTATAATGAAGTTAGACTGTATATATTGAACCCGAAATGAACCCGAGCCGCAAGGCTCGTTTACACAGTATATAGTTTATTCTTTTGTTTTCAGTAAATGTTTTTGTATTTTAGTCAGACCTCCTGGTGTTCAGGTGTCCTCAAGTGGCTGAAGTTCTGTGAATTCTCTTGTGTCCTTCAAGACCCAGTAACTGACTGAACTCACCTGTGAGTTTTATGGTGTCTGAGAAGTGACTGAAACTCTTCAAACATTCACTACATTGAGAAGATTTCTCTTTTTGTGAGTCTGCTGGTGGGTTTTCAAGGAATTTAAATATGTGTAACTCTTTCCACATTCAGCACAGCGATAAGGCTTCTCTCCTGTGTGAATGCGCATGTGTTTTTTAAAGTCTGATAAATTACTGGAACTCCTCCCACACTCCGTGCAGTGATAAGGTTTCTCTCCTGTGTGAAAGCGCTGATGTCTTTTAAGATTTTGTAACATAGTGAAACTCCTCCCACACTCTGTGCATTGATAAGGTTTCTCTCCTGTGTGAATGCGCAGGTGTGATTGAAGATTTCCTAACTTTGTGAAACGCCTCCCGCACTCTGTGCACTGATAAGGTTTCTCTCCTGTGTGAATGCGCTGGTGGACTTTAAGATTTCCTAACTCTGTGAATCTCTTCCCACACTCAGAGCAGGGATGAGGTTTCTCTCCTGTGTGCATGCGCTGGTGGATTTTAAGCTTTGCTAAACACGTGCATCTCTTCCCACAGTCAGCACAGAAAAATGGAGGCCTTCCTGTCTGATTCCCTTTAGCAGCTAGAGAAAAAAAAGATGAGACCAAGGTTATTGTACAGCATTCTTACACATTCACTCTTCTGCAGGGCTTCCCCTCATAACCATGACCAACTCCTAGAGTGAACTCTGATGAGAATGCAGTCAAACCTGCTTGTGAAGGATCCTTCCCTCGTTAAAATGGCACAGACATTCTTTATTTTTCTGACATTGTAAATCATAACAAAAGTGTCATTTCTTACCTGTGTTCTGAATCGAGGATCCGGGTGGCGAGGTTCTTCCTGTAAAAAGAAAAAATGCATCAGGATATTGAAAAGTAAAAAATAAAACATAGATGTTGGCTATGGAGCAGTGTATCCTCTTAAATGTGTGTATGTATGTATTGTAACAGACTGCAACTCACTCACAGTTCGTTGCCCCTTTTAAAAAAACAGACCCAGGACACAAAAATGAAGTTTTCCAGCTCTGACGCGCTATTTTTAATAAACACAAAACAAAATAAACAAAACAAACACCTAGCTCCTTCGGAGCGCAGACTAAACAGTATGCAGGTCCCTGACTAGCTTGCAGGACAGCTAAGCCGTTTACCTGGCATACACAAAATAAACTGCACCGTTGTACCACAACACCTACTTTTTCGAACGACTGCTCGGACACAGAACACGCCATCTGTCTCTTTCTACTCAGCAGCCCCGAGCAGACTGACTGCTTCTCTTAAATACCCTGCACCTGGTTCTAATTTACAATTACCACCAGGTGCAAGGGACTGGCCAAACTATAAGCAATTGGTGAATTAATGGCAGCCCCGGCCACACATGTAAGCATGGCAGAAAAAGAAAAAGAGAAGGGGGAATCGAAATGGTGAGATTTTCCCCTGTATAACTGAAATGTTTTCCCCCCACTTTTTCGTCCGAGAAAAACAAAGAAAGAGAGATGGACTGACAAGTGGGAGGGCGCACCAATGAGACGAGGCTGGGGTCTGGTGGGAGAATGCTCTGATGGTAACAAACGCCAATCAAAGGGAGTTGGTACGCAGTGGGACCGAGAGGGCCAGGTTACTGGGCCATCCAGGGCAGAGGCTACTCCAGTCCCTCTCAATATACCAGACATGTGGGCCTCAAGCGCGGACCTAGTGTGGAGCCAAAGCAACAAGCCCACACTGATGCACGCTCGGGAACAGGTCCAGTCTATTGAAGGTAAGGATGTTGAAGGCGCTGGGGCGCTAGTATATCCGCACTTCATTATCAAGGGGCAATTATTATATAGGGTAAACCTTGCCACGGGCACAAGACAGCCTGTAACACAACTGATGATTCCCGCATCTTGTCAGCTCAAGGTGATGAGGCTGGCGCATGAGATCCCTCGGAGCTGACAAAACAAGGGAACGTATATTGGCTCGATTTTCTAGGGTAAATATGTAGCCACATGCCCAGACTGCCAGCGAGTAGCGCCGGGTCGAGTGCGCCCCGCCCCTTTGGTCCCACTGCCCATTATTTTCCACTCCCTTTGAAATGCATTGCAATGAACATAAGAACATAAGAACACATTCGGCCCATCTTGCTCGTTTGGTTGTTAGTAGCTTATTGATCCCAGAATCTCATCAAGCAGCTTCTTGAAGGATCCCCAGGGTGTCAGCTTCAACAACATTACTGGGGAGTTTGTTCCAGACCCTCACAATTCTCTGTGTAAAAAAGTGCCTCCTATTTTCTGTTCTGAATGCCCCTTTATCTAATCTCCATTTGTGACCCCTGGTCCTTGTTTTTCAGGTTGATAAAGTCTCCTGGGTCGACATTGTCAATACCTTTTAGAATTTTGAATGCTTGAATCAGATCGCCGCGTAATCTTCTTTGTTCAAGACTGAATAGATTCAATTCTTTTAGCCTCTCTGCATACGACATGCCTTTTAAACCCGGGATAAATCTGGTTGCTCTTCTTTGCACTCTTTCTACAGCAGCAATATCCTTTTTGTAACGAGGTGGGCCCTTTGCTACCTTCTGATTCCGGGTATACGCATATATTAGTGGTGGTAGATTATGCAACGCGATACCCAGAAGCAGTTCCATTGAGGTCCACTAGAGCAGCTGCAATAGCCAAGGAACGAGTGCAGATTAGAGAGTAGGGATCCCCAAGGAGATACTGACTGATCATGGAACTAACTTCCTGTCTCATACTTTACAGCAAAGTGGGAAAGCTACTTCGTATTTCTCAAAGTCTCAAAACCCCAGAGCAACAACAAACAATTGAATTAAGGAACTTGCTGTCGTTAGCCAATGCCGTAAAGGAAACGTAAAATAAATGCGAATGTACTTACCAGCGGGGATGCTTGCCTGGGTCTGATCCGGGAGGGAGCGCGTACCTGCAAATAAAAAAAAAAAAGAGAAAACATTAGTAAACGTTAACAGGGTTTAAGGTGACAAATCATGGCATCTGAAAAAGGAATCCATTCAGATATAATGCAATGTTAGGTTTGTTTTAGCACTTACCTGGCTGGCGAGAGTTGATGTGTGTGATTTTAGTTCTAGGAGCTTTGAAAACGGCTCCACGTACCCGTGCTTGGAGATGTGGGGCGCTAGTATATCCGCACTTCATCATCAAGGGGCTATTATTATATTGGGTAAACCTTGCCACGGGCACAGGACAGCCTGTAACACAACTGATGGTTCCCTCATCTTGTCAGCTTGAGGTCATGAGGCTGGGGCATGATTATCCCTTTTTGCGGGGCACCTCGGATCTGACAGATGGTGTGGCGGAGCGATCTAATCAGACCTTAAAACAGATGCTGAGACGATTTGAGCCAAGAGCAAAAACATTGGGCATCGCTTCTCCCCTACCTCCTTTTTGCAGGGAGAGAGGTGCCGCAGAGTTCGACAGGGTTCTCCCCCTTCGAGCTCTTGTACGGCCGACAAGAGGGGTGGGAAGAGTAAATTGCTGTTTAAAACCTTAGTTCTCATTGTAATGCTTTTAATGTGATATTAATTGTGTAACTGTTTTGTGTGATTTTCAAACGTATTTTGTTGCATGCCTAGGGTGGCAGTGTGGAGTAGTGGTTAGGGCTCTGGACTCTTGACTAGAGGGTCGTGGGTTCAATCCCAGGTGGGGGACACTGCTGTTGTACCCATGAGCAAGGTACTTTACCAAGATTGCTCCAGTAAAAACCCAACTGTATAAATGGGTAATTGTATGTAAAAATAATGTGATATCTTGTAACAATTGTAAGTTGCCCTGGATAAGGGCGTCTACTAAGAAATAAATACTAATAATAAATACCACATTTCTAAGAACCAGTATTGAGTGATTCGCTCATGTTGAACAAACACGATTTATGAACTTTGAACAGTCTGGAATGTGGTCTGTTTTTGGCTTGTTGTAACGTGTAAATCCACTATCGTTTTCAGACAGCGATATTGAAAACAGGTTTATGCATTATAATAGAGCGCGGTTATTGGTTTTAAGAATATTAACTGCCTACAATAGTCCCTACAGCTCCATCAGCGAATGGAGTAGCCCCATTGCCTTCGTGCCTAAAAAGGATGGGAACATGAGATTCTACATTGATTTTGAAAAGCTCAATGGAATTTCCAAGTTTGACCATATCCTATGCCCCGTATAGATTCAATGATTGAGAGATTCTGGAAAGCCAAGACTCTTGATTTAAGTAAGGGATACTGGCAAGTTCTCTTAACCCTGGAATCAAGAGAATACACAGCGTTTCATACCCCCTTTTGGGCATTTTCAGTTTACCGTAATGCCTTTCGGACTCCATGGCGCGCCAGCAACGTTCCAGCGGCTAACGGACCAAGTTCTCCAAGGTACTGAGGGGTACGCAGCTGCATATCTCGATGACATCGTCATTTACAGTCAGACGTGGCAGGATCACCTACAACATCTGCGATCAGTGTTTAAAAAAAATTCACCACGCTGGGTTGACCATCAATCCCAAGAAATGTGCCTTGGCTAAAAGTCAAGTTCAATATCATCTGGAGAGTATCCTGAAATGTCCACCCCTGACTACATTCTTTCTTGGGGTTAGTTGGGTGGTATAGGAGATTTATTCCTGGGTTTTCCACCCGAGCAGAGGATTTGACAGCTTTGACTCGCAAAGCAGGGACTAATAAAGTCAAATGGACTGAAGACTGTGTGGAAGTGAACAATGTTAGACATAGACCTGTGTCTGAAAAAAATTGTATACATGATATAAAGTTGTGGAATGAGTACAATAGGTCTTTTATTTCTTCAGAATGTTCTAGCTGTCACTATCTGTAACTGCAAGTTGCTAAGAAAGTGCACTGAATAACTTTGGATCTAAATTTAGACTGAGGTGTTTATTCATCCACACCTGTGGTGCAGCTTTTAAGGACCTGAAAGAGGCTCTTTGTAAGGGGCCGGTGCTTCAGAGCCCGGACTTTGTTGTGCAGGTTGGACTGGGAGCTGTGTTGCTGGTAGGACGCCAGATGATCTGCGTCCTGTGGTCTAGATTAGTAGAAAGTTGTTTTCCAGGGAATATTCGACTGTTGAAAAAGAATGTCTAGCTGTTAAGTGGGCCTTGGACTCTTTGAGATATTACCTTCTTGGCTGTGACTTTGTCCTTGAGTCGGATCACCGAGCATTGCAATGGCTTGATAGGATGAAGGACACCAATGCACGTATTACGCGTTGGTATCTAGCCTTACAGCCTTTTATATTTTCCATCAAATACAGAGCTGGAGCACAGAACGCGACGGCCGACTTTCTTTCTCGTGTTCATGAAGAACCCGAGAAAGTTTCAGGAGGGGGGTGCGTGTGAAGGATCCGCATTCCTTCCCTTGTTAAAAACAACACGGACATCCTTTTATTGTAAATCATAACTAAAGTGTAATTTCTTACCTGTGTTCTGAATCGAGGATCCGGGTGGCGCAGTTCTTCCTATAAAAAGAAAAAATGCCTCAGGTTAGTTTAAAAGAGAAACGGAGCTGTTGGCTGTGGAGCAGCGGATCCTCAGGGTCGGGTTATAATGACCTGGCTCTTACAATGGGTTAGTCAGAGGGGCGGGGTTACCTGAAGGCCAATGCAATAAAAGGCTGCAGGTATTCAGTTATTTCATTAAAGAAATCAATAGAAATACCACCAGTTGCAACTGGACCTGCCTGCTTCTTCCTGCTTCTTGCACCCAACACCCTACAGCCACACGGCACCCAGTTCATAACAGCCTCCTTTCATTACCATCACATTGAAATGTGCCAGGCGGAATACAAAGGGTGTCAATAAAGACAAATGCTTGAGAATATCCCTTTGATTATTAACACACTCCGGTTAATATCGCTCACATTTACCAGTCACTGATTTATATGCAAATGCTGTATTGAAATGTTTCTTCTGGGGACACTTAGCAAACCGACTGGATTTGGCATCTCCCAGTGATGAGACATGTGATCCCAGCACCAATATAAAGCTGTGAGAGCAGCACAACTGCAAACAGTCTACCAGAACTGTGGAAAGGCAAAGATCTAACAGCATTTATTATTATTATTATTATTTATTTCTTAGCAGACGCCCTTATACAGGGTGACTTAAAATTGTTACAAGACATCACATTATTTTTACATACAATTACCTATTTATACAGTTGGGTTTTTACTGGAGCAATCTAGGTAAAGTACCTTGCTCAAGGGTGCTGCAGCGGTGTCCCCCACTTGGGATTGAACCCACGACCCTCCGGTCAAGAGTCCAGAGCCCTAACCACTACTCCACACCGTGCCCTATTTAAAACAGGCATGATAGTGGATGCACATCTAGCAGGGTCACAGCAGCAAGGATAGTTATGTTGTAAGTGGTTGGGCAGCCTCCCTAGCTTACATCTAACACTTCAGGAGTTTAGTAACCAGTTTCTGCAAGATTAATACTCAGCTCAATGTTGCTTGTTTTGTATAAATTACCTCTAAATCCCAGTTCACATTCAGGTGGACAATCATCACACAGGCTGGATCCCAGCTGGTTGTTCTCCTCAAGTGTACAGACATTATTTTCAGTAGGAACTTCCTCTGCGATGGGGACACATTCCTGTTCTATGAATTCCTCTTTAATAGGAACACATTCCAGTCGAGGGACCTCTTCATCTTTAACACATGTCAGCTCTGAACCCTGCTTTAGACTTGCACACCACTCCTGGTGAAAGGACTCCTCTAGGGTGTAAACTGCTTCTATCCTTGGCCCCTCCTGTGCTTCAGATTTAGGTATAGCTTGACTCTCTTTGGGATCTGTGTGAAAGAAAATTGTACAACATTATAACTCTTACTTATTAGCCAGGTTCCTCTGCAAAGCCAGCCCCTTGTCAGAATTCTACTGGGAGAGGTCACTGGGGGTCATTCCAGTGGAACAATTTATGAGGAGGTGTTTTTTATTGTATTTATCTATTTTTAAATGGATATAGTGGGCCAAGTTACATTCCCCTGAGCTGGGAATGAGGCTGGATCCAACATTGCTTCTAAAGTATCTGTGGTAGAGGGGTGATCAATGCCTCAAATTGAAGCTGAAATAAATTTTTTAAATAAAACAAAATAAAAGAACATTTCTTCGCACCCACATTTCCATGTCTTATATTGTTGTGTTTTTAAATAAAATATGCATCACAACTCTGGGATTGTATCAAACTAAACCCCTCAGTTATTTATCTGTTAGACTGGAATTTGAAATGCAGTTTCAATATAGGCCTTAAAAAAATATATTTAAAAGAGAAACGCATCTGTTGGCTGTGGAGCAGCGGATCCTCAGGGTGCACATTTCCCTGATGATATTATGCAGACAATGCCGGCGCGTAAAGACCATATTGCACCGGTAGTTTTAAAATAACAAATTAACTAACTACCTGGATAAATCTATCCCTATCAGAAGTAAACGGTGATTGCAGATTATAGTGCTATATATTATGGTTGTGTTATATTAATATTATTTTTTGACAACTAAAAGTTAGAAAACTTACCCTGTGTGTGTGTGTGCGCGCGTGCGCGCCTGCGCCTGCATCAAACCCAAGTGTGGCCAGTGTGTTGTGCTGTAAAGAGCGCCATCTTATGGAGGTCAATTTTTAAAAACTTCCTAGGTACTAGCATTAGCCAAGAATAGTAAGGGGAGAAAAATTCTCAATTTGGTTGTAAGCAGCCTAATAAAATAAATAAAACAATACTCTTAAAATGTGTGTATATGTTTGTGTGTGTGCGTATAAATAATGGTGTATATGTAACATCAGTAGGTTAATGTAGTTTATTGGTTGCATTAAGACCACTATTGGGTTAGGATTACCTGCCTCTTACAATGGGTTAGTCAGAGGGGCGGGGTTACCTGAAGGCCAATGCAATAAAAGGCTGCAGGTATTCAGTTACTTCATAAAATAAATCAATAGAAATACCACCGGTTGCAACTGGACATACCTGCTTCTTGCACCCAACAGCCTACAGCCACTCGGCACCCATTACATCGACAGACTGGAGAATTGTAAACGTAATACCGATCCACATAAAGGGAGACAAAACCGAACCAGGTAACTACAGACCAATAAGCCTGACTTCTATTGTATGTAGACTTATGGAAACTATAATAAGATCCAAAATGGAAAATTACCTATAGGGTAACAATATACTGGGAGACAGTCAGCATGGTTTTAGGAAAGGGAGATCGTGTCTAACTAACCTGCTTGACTTTTTTGAGGATGCAACATCGACAAAGGATAAGTGCAACGCATATGACATGGTTTATTTGGATTTCCAGAGAGCTTTTGACAAAGTCCCGCAAAGAAGATTAATTCTCAAACTGAACGCAGTAGGGATTCAAGGAAATGCATGCACATGGATTAGGGAGTGGTTAACATGTAGAAAACAGAAAGTACTGATTAGAGGAGAAACCTCAAAATGGAGCAAGGTAACCAGTGGAGTACCACAGGGATCAGTATTAGGTCCTCTGCTATGTCTAATCTACATTAATGACTTCGATTCTGGTATAGTAAGCAAACCTGTTAAATTTGCAGATGACACAAAAATAGGAGGAGTGGCAAACACTGTTGCAGCAGCAAAGGTCATTCAAAATGATCTAGACAGCATTCAGAACTGGGCAGACACATGGCAAATGACATTTAATAGAGAAAAGTGTAAAGTACTGCACGCAGGCAACAAAAATGTGCATTATAAATATCATAATGGAGATACTGAAATTGAAGAAGGAATCTATGAAAACGACCTAGGAGTTTATGTTGACTCAGAAATGTCTTCATCAAGACAATGTAGGGAAGCTATAAAAAAGGCCAACAAAATGCTCGGATATATTGTGAGAAGTGTTGAATTTAAATCAAGGTAATGTTAAAACTTTACAATGCATTATTAAGACCTCATCTAGAATATTTTGTTCAGTTCTGGTCACCTCATTACAAAAAGGATATTGCTGCTCTAGAAAGAGTGCAAAGAAGAGCCACCAGAATTATCGTCGTATGCAGACAGGCTAAAAGAATTGAATCTATTCAGTCTTGAACAAAATTCTAAAAGGTATAGACAATGTCAACCCAAGGGACTTTTTCAACCTGAAAAAAGAAACAAGAACCAGGGGTCACAAATGGAGATTAGATAAAGGGGCATTCAGAACAGAAAACAGACGGCACTTTTTTTACACAGAGAATTGTGAGGGTCTGGAACCAACTCCCCAGTAATGTTGTTGAAGCTGACACCCTGGGATCCTTCAAGAAGCTGCTTGATGAGATTCTGGGATCAATAAGCTACTAACAACCAAACAAGCAAGATGGGCTGAATGTGTTCTTATGTTCTTATGTTCATTGCAATGCATTTCAAAGGGAGTGGAAAATAATGGGCAGTGGGACCAAAGGGGCGGGGCGCACTCGACCCGGCGCTACTCGCTGGCAGTCTGGGCATGTGGCTACATATTTCCTCTCGTTTGTAAACTTTCTTATGTTCTTAATATCAGTCTCCTTTTATTACCATCACATTGAAATGTGCCATGCGGAATATAATGGGTGTCAATAAGGACAAATGCTTGAGAATATCACTTTGATTATTAACACAGTCCAGTTAATATCACTCACTGATTCATATGCAAGTGCTGTATTGAAATGTTTCTTCTGGTGACACTTAGCGATCGAGCACAAGTGTGGTCAGTGTGTTGTGCTGTAAAGGGCTCCATCTTGTGAAGGTCACAGCCACTCGGCATCCGATACAGAGACACTCAGCAACTCGACTGGATTTGGCATCACCCAATGATAAGACATGTGATCCCAGCACCACTATAAAGCTGTGGGAGCAGCACAACTGCAAACAGTCTACCAGAAACAGGGAAAGGCAAAGATCCAACAGCATTCAAAACAGGCATGATAGTGGATGCACATCTAGCAGATGCCACAGCAGCAAGGATACTCTCCCTAGCTTACATATAACACATCTAGAGTTTAGTGACTTATTCCTGCAAGGTTAACAGGCAGCTCAATGTTTCTTGTTTTGTATGATTACCTCTAAATCCCAGTTCACATTCAGGTGGACAATCATCACACAGGCTGGATCCCAGCTGGTTGTTCTCCTCAAGTGTACAGACATTATTTTCAGTAGGAACTTCCTCTGCGATGGGGACACATTCCTGTTCTATGAATTCCTCTTTAATAGGAACACATTCCAGTTGAGGGACTTCTTCATCTTTAACAGATGTCAGCTCTGTAACCTGCTTTAGACTTGCACACCACTCCTGGTTAAATGACTCCTCTAGGGTGTAAACTGATTCTATCCTTGGCCCCTCCTGTGCTTCAGATTTAAGTACAGCATGGCTCCCTTTGAGATCTGTGTGAAAGAAAATTGTACAAAATTATAACTGTTACTTATTAGCCAGTTCCTCTACAAAGCCAGCCCCTTGTCAGAATTCTACTGGGAGATGTCACTGGGGGTCATTCCAGTGGAACAATTTAGAGGAGGTGTTTTTTATTTTATTTATTTTTAAATGGATATAGTGGTCCCAGTTACATTCCCCTGAGCTGGGAATGAGTTTGGATCCAACATTGCTTCTAAAGTATCTGTGGTAGAGGAGTGATCAATGCCTCAAATTGAAGCTGAAATTATTTTTTTTAATTTAAAAAAATAAAAGAACATTTCATTCCACCCATTTCCCTGTTTTATATTTTTGTGCTTTTAAATAAAATATGTATAACAACTCGGGGATTGTATCAAACGAAACCCCTCAATTACTTACTGACGCTTATACTTCACTACAAAAAAATATTTTAAAATATCCATGGCTAAACCAATGGTGCATTTTCAGGGTATACACCTAAAATTCCATCCTTCCACCCATCCATCCATTATCTGTAACTGCTTAATCCTATAGAGGGTCGCGGTGAGCCGTAGCCTAACCCGGCAGACACAGGGCGCAAGGCAGGACTGCACCCTGGACGGGGCGCCAGTCCATCGCAGGGCAACTAAGGGACAATTTAGAGAGGCCAATCCACCTAGCCAGCATGTCTTTGTACTGTGCGAGGAAACCAGAGTACCCGGAGAAAACCCACGCGAACACGGGGAAAACATGCAAACTCCACACAGACAGACCCCTGAGGCCGGAATCGAACCCAGGACCCTGGAGCTGGGAGGCAACAGCACTAACCACCATGCCACCATGTTTTTAAAATACCATTACGAAACCTAATCCATAACTGAGAAGTATGTTGGCCAGGCATATCCCCAGTCTGTACCCCATGGCTTAAATACTGTGATAATATGGTAGGAAGAAAAATGCAGTCCTAGCATTTAAAAGTCTGTGGAAAGACTTCACATCCCAGAATGCCTCAACAAACAGGTAAAGAGCTGACAGTTTAAGTCAGTGGTTTTGTCTGGAGGTTTCAGCTCAAGAACCCCTTTACAACTGTCACTCTACTTAATGGTACCACAGCGGCAATAAAACTAAAGGCAGAATAATCTGATTAACACAATATAATCCCCCAATTAATTTAATATATACCGAGCATCAAAAGAAACTTATCACTATTATAACACATTTATTTTCGAAAAAAATAAGGTATATAAATGATGGACATTGACGAAATGTTTTTGGTTTCTTTTTAATCACTCGATCATTCATCCTTGACCATGACACGCTTGAGTGACTATGACTGAAGCAGATGCACTTAATCACCTAATTAGTGAGACAGCTGATTGGACGCTGGATATGGAGTGATTTCAGCTGTTGAATTGCAGGCTTGAATAAAAGCAATAAAGAAAATCACAGAAAAAAAACTCAATATGCCACGTCTGTCAAGAGAGCAGCGCCTTCGTGCGATCGGCATGTTGGAGGCTGGACTAGGGCAGCGTGCTGTGGCTCGCCGTCTTGGGTGCTCACAGCCAGCGATTTCAAACCTGGCGAGACGGTATAACCAGACACACTCTGTCAATGACAGCGCCACCAACTGGGAGACCAAGAGTCACAACACCTGCCCGAGATCGGCAGATCCTTCTGCAGCATCTTCGTGATGTCAATTGTTAATCAGCATGATAAAAAGTCACAGCACCTGCTCTAAAACAGAGTTTGTCATTTTTCGATCACATCTAGTGAATTTTATCAAAATATAAGTGATACGTTTCTTTTGATGCTTAGTATATAATTTATATCACAACGGTTTGGGACTGACAAACTTCTAGTTAAGGACAGAACATCAAACAGTAATTCTTAACTTTAATTTAGACAGTATTTGGGAATCCCGCCAGAAACACATATTCGCTTTCTATTCTGCAAAGTTATTATAAATAATCCAATATAGTCCGCACTGTAAATGTTTCACGTTACCATTTACTTCCCATCTCAGCATAATTATATGACATTTAAAATGCTTACAACATCAATAAGATAAAACTAAAATAACTAACACTAACAAACGTGTTAAACATAAAAAGGACTCTCTATAATTCTGCACTTTTGGTTTTCTTCCACTTTTCATTTATTATTATTATTAATTTCTTAGCAGACTCCCTTATCCAGGGCGACTTACAATTGTTACAAGATATCACATTATTTTTTACATACAGTTACCCATTTATACAGTTGGATTTTTACTGGAGCAATCTAGGTAAAGTACCTTGCTCAAGGGTACAGCAGCAGTGTCCCCCCCACCTGGGATTGAACCCACGACCCTCCGGTCAAGAGTCCAGAGCCCTAACCACTACACCACACTGCAAGTAAGAAATGTATCAATTGTTGATCTGTATGTGCTCTGAAAACAAAATTCAACCAGCCGCTATTTCTGTCACCAAAATCCGCCCAATGGAAATCACTCATGTGTAGAGGTGGATGATACATTTGAAATAGTCAGTCTGTTACCTTTGAACTGCTAAATAAAAATAAAACATTGATGCACAGTGGTTTAGAGATACTATATAATTCTGTTAAAAAAAAACAATTCAAGATCATTATTTTCTCTTGCTTTTATTTTTGCATTTGTGAGTCATCCTGCATACATGACCCTTAGAAGTACCCCCAAGGGTACGCGCCCCCTGGTTAAAAACCCCCGGTTTGCAGTCCATTTAATAAGTCTTGCGTCCGGACGCGTCAGGTCCAATTTATTTTCACACGCGCAGTTAATTTTAGACGCGCTGTTTAAAAGTTTTTTTTTTTCCCACAGTCAAACGGGTTTAAATGGCCCTGCATATCAACAAAGCACTCACTAGGCATCTCCAGCCCCGCCCCACCCTTTCGTTCGCTATCGCTTTCACATATGCTAAGAAATAAATAATAATAGTCGTACATACCGATCAATCATCTCCTGATCACTCGTTTTATCACCAAACTCCTCAATAATGCGATCCAAGTCATTATTTTATTACTATAACATCCGAAAAAAGCTCTGCAAATGTCCGTGATAGTCCCTGTGCGCTGATACAGTAACAGCCAGCTTGTTTCCTTATGACCGCCCCTATGTGATGCCAGGGGCAAGTATGACTATTCATGAGATACGCCTTTTTTTTTTTTTAAATCGGCTTGTCTCGGCTCCTGTTGCTCCCACTCGGCCATTGAATGGTTTTCTCGGCTTTTCCAGAGAAAAAAACGACTAGAAACCCGTTTTTTGCATTTTTTTGATGATGTCGGACAGGGTCCCACAATGGACCTGATAGGAATAATTGCAATGTCGGACCAGGTTCGACAATGGACCGCAAAGGGTTAAGTGATCAGCTGAGACAGCTGAGTGTAATTTACTGTGAGAAGGTGGGTATAAAAGCCCTGAGTAAACAAGCCTGTGTGGCTGTGCGAGGGTGAGGACCTGTTTAGAGCCGAGTCCTGACAAAGAGACTGTATTACTGAATCACTGAACTTGAATCTGTGTTCTTGTAACTTTATTATTGTGAATGTTTGGATGTTGTCAAATTAGCCAACTGACAGTTAGAAGGAGACTCTATATAGTTTAGTAGCGCTCCCAGAAGGTTGGAGTTTGTTTGTTCTTTGTTTGCTTTTAAAAGTATTAAACCACAAAGTGCAGTGTTTGACAAATAAATATAATGATATCGCCCCGTTGGAGCGTACTGTGTCTAAAAATATACTTGCAGGCAAACAGTTTAATCAAACATGAAAACTTAATTTGCTGTTGTATATTGAGATCAAAGGTCACAAATCATTATCCTAACCCTCAATATGGTTTGCTGAAGTCTCAATGGGACTATCGGTTTGTTTAATTTACTAGAAACAGTTTACTTTATAGAAGATATCACTTTACCAGAAGGATAGCCATTGAAGTCTCCTAATGAGACTGGTCAAGGTTTACCAATATAGACTTGTACTTTCTTACAGTTTGCAGAAGAAAAAAACAAACATTTAAATCTTAATTGAACTAGGTGGGATACCAAACACAGACCCATATTTTCTGACAGTGTGGAGAATTAATGAGCTGGTGTGATATACCTGAAACAAAAACACATTTTCAATGTGAAACAAATGCCAAATTATAAAAAGCGGCAAGCCATTTAAAGTGGAGCTATGAGCCATTTTCTACTTTGTACCAACAGGCACTGTGCAACATCTGATCAAGTGTATCTTTATTATTAAAAATACGGATATTATTACAAATGACTGTATATGTTTTGGAAGTTATATAAACAAAACAAACACAAAATCGGGGCTGTCCCAACCATACAGGGACTGTTGGCATGTATGTTATGTATTTGCTAAATATTAACATCTATACACCCAGAATGCAGTCATTATTTAAATTGATTGATAATATATTCGGGTATGAGTTATCATTACATCATTATCATTACACAAAATAAGAACATTTGAAATAAATATTCGCTTTTGGTGTTAATATCAGGATGTGTTGCGTCCGTACAGCAGTTTGTGCTGAAACTGTGCACTTTTTCATCATTGTCGTAATCCTTGTGTTTTACAGCAATCATCAAGTTGTTTTTATTTTTTAAAAAAACAATTCTTCACTCATTGCTTGAAGTGGGAAACTTAGCTGATGCATAGTTCACACATCCTAGTCTCGTATCTTGTAAAGCGCTTTGTGGTGGTGGTCCACTATGAAAGGCGTTATATAAAAAAATATAGATTATTATTATAATTACAGTAGAACAATACAGAAATCACAACCAAGATATACATTTAAAATAAATACAATAATTACATGAGGCTCATCCTAAGGCTCAATTCAAAGTATTTTGAATTCCTACAATTTATGTAGGAATTATACCTTTATGAAGAAGCATTTCTAAGCTAATGGTTACAAAAACTAAATAAGGATTGCTTACAAGCAGAAAAAGTCTTTACTGATCAGAAAAAATGTTATGGGAACAAATGTCACCTTGGTTATACAGTGAACAGGTTAAGGCAGTGCTGCCCAAACCCGGTCCTGCAGAGCCCTTATCCAACAGCTTTTATAGATAACCTTTAATCATCAATTTCTTAACACCTGGAACAATTTCATTGTGATCAATTAAGCAGGTGATTTATTAAATGAAGTCATTTAGAGATCATTAGGTACAAAAAATGAACTACCCTTTTCAGCCCTCAATGGCCTGGATTACATGCTGGGAAAATGTCATGACTTATCTGTCTGCTGTCATGACTTATTTAAGGTGGTACAGCTGAATTCTAATTTTAGATAATTTTGGTTTGTTTAACTGAACAATTCTTGCTTTGAAACTTCATGTTGTATTTGATTTTTGTATAATGTATTACATTTGTATTCAAACATAAACTAAACATAAACCAAAACTAACTCAAATTGTCATGTAAACCGTACCACCTTAAATAAGTCATGACAGTAAACAAGTCATGACGTTTTCCCAGCATGTAAACTGGCCCAATGACCAGAGTTCTTAACTGAACAAGTTATTTGCTTAATTGATCAGTAACTTCCATGTGTTCCCAGTCTTTAGAAATTAGCAATTTAGGGTGACCTACAAAACTTACTGGATAGGGGCTCCCCAGGACCGTGTTTGGGCAGAGAATGTAATTGAGTACCTCTGGGTTAAAGGCTCTAGATGTCACAATATATAAATATAAACATTTAAATAAAGCATATAGCTTACTATTTTCTTAAATGCCTTTAAACTAAACTGGTCACCTCGTTACAAAAAGGATATTGCTGCTCTAGAAAGAGTGCAAAGAAGAGTTATTACAGGTTTAAAAGACATGTTGTATGAAGACAGGCTCAAAAGAATTGAATCTGTTCAGTTATGTTCTTAAGCATAGAACATTTGTTTATATGGTTAACATAATATCAAAGAGATCAGAAATACGCTGTATAACGTGGACACCACAGTATTTAAATACACACGTATTTAAAATAAAAGGGCCCTTTCACAGCAGATAGATATCAAGACAGTAAACTTACATTTGTAAGGATTTTTGCCAATGTACTTCTCTGACCTTGCAGTTGCACGTGGCCCCAAATACACGCTTGTAGGGAGTGACTGGCTTTTCATAACTCAGAGTGCAGCTGTGACCTCGGAACAGAGAACACTATTGTTTTCGCATAAATTGTTTCTGCTTAACAAGCTGTTTTGAGCCCATATACAAACCATAATCAAACCGATTGAAACTGGTTCTAAAACCATTTACTTTTGTTAACATCCTGCAACTTTAGGTAAGTGTCACAGAACGCATAATAATACACTATATTGATGTATTGATGTCAGGACCGCCCAGTCCCTGACCCCATTCCGGCGCCTCCTTAAGACTCACCTCTTCAGACAGCACCTGTAGAACTCCTCTGTTTCTCCCCTGGGACACTTTCACCCTTCCTTAAATGTGCTTTACTTACTCTTATCTGCCCCCTATTTTACTGCATTTAATCCTGCACTTCAGAGTACTGTAATCTGCCAAGTGTTTAATCTGTAGTATTTGGTATTTAATCATATCTTGATGTAACTATCACTGTCACTTTTATCTGCTGTATTATTGAATTGTATTTTGTCACACTTGTACTTGCTTGAACTAGTCATTGTATTTATCTTGCTCTTATTGTATTATTACTTGTACTGTAACACTTGAAATGTATTTGCTTACGATTGTAAGTCACCCTGGATAAGGGCGTCTGCTAAGAAATAAATAATAATAATAATAATAATATTATTGCAACAGGTAGGCTTTTTCTGATAACCGCAAGACCTTGTGTGGGGCAGGGTACGCATTGTTCCAGTTAAATTGCACAAGCTCTTACTGTTTCATCAGCCTGTGATCCTTTTCCATTATAGTATTGTTAGTTATGCTTCCCCTTTAAGTGGTAAAGACATCATCAAAACTGTCTATAAACATTGTGTGATTTTCCCGTGTTTTAATGTACGCTCTGAATCAACGCAGGTTTAATAAACTCTTAAAAGTAAGCTGTGCATAGCTGGTGCACATCAGTCGTTTGCAATCACCAGTCTTGTTGTTCATTATTTTTAATAAGAAATAATACCTCTTACAAATTTAACTTTTTTTTTTTTAGAATAATCTCTTTTGATGTCAAAAATGTATAATTGTCAGTTAGATTTTAGTGAAATAACACAATGTCAATTGAGGTCAATATTAACACAGTTAAATTTGTCAGATTTGCACATACTTCTCTTATTGCTCTGAGCACTCTCTTAAACTCAGGGGAGATGTTTAAGGAGGACAGAGATGTTTTAAACTCCTGTATTATTATTATTATTTATTTCTTAGCAGACGCCCTTACCCAGGGCGACTTACAATTGTTACAAGATATCACATTATTTCACATTATACAGATATCACATTATTTTTTACATACAAATACCCATTTATACAGTTGGGTTTTTACTGGAGCAATCTAGGTAAAGTACCTTGCTCAAGGGTACAGCAGCAGCGTCCCCCACCTGGGATTGAACCCACGACCCTCCGGTCAAGAGTCCAGAGCCCTCACCACTACTCCACACGGCTGTAAACAGCACTGCAATGCATTGTTCATGCACTGGGCTTTCAACGTATCCAGACAACTTTTAATAATGTAAGGACAGGGAATCACCAACCTGCTTAATTGTGTTAAACTGTATTACAGTATACTGCAGTTTTCATAGACCAAGGCTGACTGAGAAATATGTCCGGGTTTGGTCTGTGGAAAAAATGGCAGCCCTGTCCTGAGTACTACTTCCTAAACATGAACACGTTACAATATACTACATTAACAGATCAAGCTTATTATGATAGTTTGCAAAATTAGATGAAAACGTTCAATACAAATCGTGATAATATATAATAATTATTTACAAAATCTTGTTCATCTCGTTACTTGTTATAAAAACTGTAACTTTGTTGCTATACTACTTGCAAACTTGCATACTACTCCGTGGTGTGAAAGCTACCGCGCCTGCACTGCAGCCTGCATTAGAAGCATGGCTTGGGTTCGATTCTCACACAGGGTTTATATTGCAAACTTTAAAAATATGAAATGTATTTTATTCATGTGTAACAAACACATTTTTAATGTGAAAAAATGTAGTTGATATGAATGACAGAGCCCCAGAGAGAGAGCCCAGCATCGTCAGAGCCCCAGAGAGAGAGCCCAGCATCGCCAGAGCCCCAGAGAGAGAGAGCCCAGCATCGGCAGAGCCCTAGAGAGAGAGCCCAGCATCGCCAGAGCCCCAGAGAGAGCCCAGCATCGCCAGAGCCCCAGAGAGAGAGCCCAGCATCGCCAGAGCCCCAGAGAGAGAGCCCAGCATCGCCAGAGCCCCAGAGAGAGCCCAGCATCGCCAGAGCCCCAGAGAGAGAGAGCCCAGCATCGCCAGAGCCCCAGAGAGAGAGCCCAGCATCGCCAGAGCCCCAGAGAGAGAGCCCAGCATCGCCAGAGCCCCAGAGAGAGAGCCCAGCATCGCCAGAGCCCCAGAGAGAGAGCCCAGCATCGCCAGAGCCCCAGAGAGAGCCCAGCATCGCCAGAGCCCCAGAGAGAGCCCAGCATCGCCAGAGCCCCAGAGAGAGAGCCCAGCATCGCCAGAGCCCCAGAGAGAGAGAGCCCAGCATCGCCAGAGCCCCAGAGAGAGAGCCCAGCATCGCCAGAGCCCCAGAGAGAGAGAGCCCAGCATCGCCAGAGGTTAATGCTAGCCTGAAAAATAAGAACCGTTTACAAAAGGCAGAGCCACCTCTGCCACTGACTGACTCACTGTGTGACCCTGAGCAAGTCACTTAACCTCCTTGTGCTCCATCCTGCGGATGAGATGTAAATCAATGTCCTATTGTCCTATGCGACACTGCATATAATGCACAGTTCACAGCCTACCTCTGTAAAGCACTTTGTGGTGGTGGTCCACTATGAAGAGCACTTTATAAAAATAAAGATATTATTACTCTTATTAAAACTAATTGGATACAGCTTCTTTCCAAAAAATATTGGAACATGATTTGTCTGTCTCCTTCCTAACCCCTCCTTTCTCTAGTAAGTCAGGTGAAACACAGTTCACAGGATCCTTGCTACAATACAATGCAATACGATACAAGTTTATATGTGTGTTAAAAGAGATGTTGCTTTATATATTTAACATCAACTTTCTGTGTGATTATATTAACCTGAGCCTAATATATTCCCTCTGAGCAACATATCTCATCACCTTTTCAGTTTAGTTTCATATACAGGTATGTTAAAGTGTGGAACTAAAAGACTGTAGGAGTTTATGATAAGCCTTTGAAGAACCATACAGTGGTTAGTTCAGTTATTTCCATTTAAATTTAAGCTATATATAAAAACCTATTAAATATAATAGCCTTATATTAACTTGCACCATGCTTGGACTTAAACTGACCTCTCTTTGTTTCTAAAAGTTGCCTGCTCAAGCAGGATTCCAGACACCCTGTTTTCTTGCCAAGCCTTGTGTTTTTAATTAATATGAAACTCCACTGTAAGCGCTTTTCCAAATACCCCTGCATGAAGTCATTTTTGGCTCAGAAACATCATCCCAATTAAAATCACTACCTATCTGATAAGGACCGATACTGTAGATGACCTTTCTGTTTTAATCAAATGCTCATTCGGCTGGCAAGCGTTCATTAATTTCTATGACATTGTGAAGAGAGTTCATTTTACAAGACCTTGGATTCGAAACTGCTGACGACTAGGGAATCTCGCTTTTTAAAGAGCCAACTCCAAATCCTGCTTTGAGGTGCCAAAGACCAAGTCTTATCTTTTCAAGGTCTAATGCCCTTCCAGAATTATACTGTGTGTCTGAGACAAACATTTAAAGGGAATCTGTACAGCTTAAAATGATTTATTTCACTTTCAAACTCTACAGTTTTCCCTGCAAGTACCTACCTTTGTTTATTACTGCAGTAAAATCTTTATATAAACTAAACATTTATATTCTTTGGTTTAACTGATATTGTAATGTCTGAAAGACTTTTTTGTTTAGTTGGAGAAACTGAACTAATTCTTAAATGGATTAAATGAAATGAAATTATTTCAAATGTGTCAACTTCTGTTATAATAAACTTTTACTATGTTCTTTCAACAGTTTATCTTTAAATGGCATTATAAGATGTATTTCTAATTAAGTTACTTCAGTATAACAGTTGCCCCTAGAAATTGTAATATTATTTTACTCCATTGATAAATCTTTTAATGGAAGGTCCAGTTATTTATATCTAAATACAGGCTAGCATTAACATATCAAAATGCCATAGTGTTATAGTGACTGAACTAAGTCTGACCTTCTTCACTGTTCATACAAAATCCAGTTAAAGCAGATTTTAAGACAGCCTCTGCTTTTTGCCAATTTTAGGGTTGATTAATATGAAACACTATCGCAAGCATTTTCCAATACTCATTATTTCAAACCAATATCTAACTTAAAGTAATAACTCCGTGTTCCATTCCCATCTCATCCTGCCAGGTTCTATTTCATTTCTGTTATACATAGAAAATGATTACTGTGAGATAAACTCCTATCTTGTGTTATCCGAAAGGTATTTCCGTTCGTTAATATAAACGAGATCGCTCATTATAGAGACGACCTTGGCAGTTAAAATCGCTGACCATCAGAAAAAATCCTCGCTTCGTCAGCCAACACCAATGAATCATCTGCAGCACTGCCTGTACCCCAAGCAGATGAGAACGAGATTACAACAATAGTTGGATTCCTTTAGTAAGTTCACTGTTACAGTTACAGTTTACACTATTTTAATTGTATTGCCTTTAAACTACACCTTTGTTTAGCTCCCAGAAATATAGCAGCAGCTTTAAGACTTTCAATTGCTGATTCAAGTATTCTGTTTTCATTACTTTAGCATACTGGCTTTTTAAATCAGGCTCACTCCTTTCTTTAAATAAGAGACTTGACTGTGAGTCCACTCTCTAACTCGTTTTCTAAGTCTTTTTAGTTTTTTTTTCTATTACAAGATTTTTATTATTTTTCTACTTTAAACATCTACACTAACAGAACATGTATATATTTATTTCAAAGTAAGTTTTTCCTGTTTTACTCAGCTTTCTCCACAAAGTTGGCTACCGATGTCTGGCGCCGAAATCAAAGAGTTGCCTACCTCTAATAAGGACCTGCCAAAAACTAGTCAGCCCGACCTCTCTCTGCATGCTTTATCACAGACTGTACATAACATAACAGCTACTTCATATGTTCTACCGAGCATACAGGTCTATTTGAAACAGAGTACATAAAGTATTACTATGATTATTGACTAAGAGTATCTCATATTATTTCAATCAATACATGTTTAGACCATCCAAATTCATATCTAACGAATCAGCCCGTTCCCAGCAGGATTCTCTGCGCCAGGCACAGCGCAGGCTGGTTCTGCAAACACCACGACAGGCCTTTGCATCCAATTCTTCACATTGCAAGTGTGGGTCGCCAGGGTCTTCACTTGATACCTGCAAGACACTTGTACACGTTTGGCAGGAACACCCTCCTCACATTCTAGCTTACCCCAATGAGCCCATGTCACTGGATGACCACTGTCACAACCCACACATTCAATTCTCTTTACATCCTGTGGGTCTACATTCAAGTGTGGAAATGACATCCCTTCAGGATTATCACATTCAAACAGAATTCAACAGCGTCTGATTAAGTGACTACAGGCTGGGCAGGGTTTGGACCTGGTCAGGGTGATTCACCTCGGCCCTTATCACATCTGCACTGGTCACATCCACACTTTAAAAAAAGGATTGCGTTCAACTGCTCTGCTCAGAGTCAGTTCTGTACCATGAACAACAGTCCTGGTTCTATCACTGTTCTCCTGATACATTTCATGTTGCTCACAGAGGGTCATTTTAGGAGGCACTCCCTCCATCCAAAATACAGGGTTGGGCCAGAATTCACTATTTTTCATATCATTTGGTTTCCAACCTAGTTTCTCTTGCACATCATCAGTGGGCAGACTCATTGTAACTGAATCTGGGTCCATTAACCCTTTGCGGTCCTATGTCGGACCTGGTCCGACATTGCAATTATTCCTATCCGGTCCATTGTCAGACCCTGTCCGACATCATCAAAAAAACGGGTTTTTAGTCGTTTTTTCTCCGGAAAAAGCCGAGAAAACCATTCAATGGCCGAGTGGGAGCGACAGGAGCCGAGACAAGCCGAAAAAAAAAATAGGGCGTCTCTCATGAATAGTCATACTTGCCCCTGGCATCACATAGGGGCGGTCATAAGGAAACAAGCTGGCTGATACTGCATCACCGCACAGAGAACATCACGGACATTTGCAGAGCTTTTTTGAGATGTTATAGTAATAAAATAATGACTTGGATCGCATTATTGAGGAGTTCGGTGATAAAACGAGTGATCAGGAGATGATTGATCGGTATGTATGACTATTATTATTATTATTATTTATTTGGTAGCATATGTGAAAGCGATAGCGAATGAAAGGGTGGGGCGGGGCTGGAGATGCCTAGTGAGTGCTTTGTTGATATGCAGGGCCTTTTAAACCCGTTTGACTGTGGAAACAAAATACTTTTAAACAGCGCGTCTAAAATTAACTGCGCGTGTGAAAATAAATTGGACCTGACACGCCTGACGCGCACTTAATAAATGGACTGCAAAGGGTTAAAGAACTCTTTACCCTGGCAACTTAGACCTGCCATGCAAAGGGTCCCAGCGATTTATAGCACAGATGATCTATGCCAAACCTAGGTGTGACAGCCAGCACCAAGCAAATAGGCACAACTGTCAAAACCATGGGGGCCAAGACTGCCCCAATTGTTTCTACTAACTTGGCTTGTGTTTTTCATGCGTTTGACAAGTGGGTTTATTTCATTCCTTTCCTTATTGGATCAAAATACTTTTTTAAAACCTCTGTGCTTAGTTGCAATAAAATCCAATAGCTGTGAGGGGCTCCCGAGTGGCGCATCCAGTAAAAGCACTCTATAAGCGCTCTATAGCCTGGACATCGCCGGTTTGAGTCCAGACTATTCCACAGCCGACCGTGGACGGGAGCTCCCAGGGGGCGGCGCTCAATTGGCCGAGTGTCGTCCGGGGGGAGGGAGGGTTAGGTCGGCCAGGGTGTCCTCGGCTCACCGCGCACCAGCGACCCTTGTGGTCAGGCCGGGCTTGCCTGTAAGCTGCCCAGAGCTGCGTTGTGCTCCGACGCTGTAACTCTGAGGCGGCTGCACGGTGAGTCTGCAGAGTGTAAAGAAACGGGCGGCTGACAGCACACGCGTCGGAGGACAGCGTGTGTTCATCTTCGCCCCTCCCGAGTCAGCGCAGGGGTGGTAGCGGTGAGCTGAGCCTAAAAATAGTTGGGCATTTCAAATTGGGGAGAAAACTATTTTTAAAAAAAAACAACTAATTGGCAACGACTAAATTTAAAAAAAAAAAAAAAATCAAAAAGGTGCAACGTAGCTTTTTTTTAAAATTCGAAAACATTGTTCTGTCCAGAAAGGGTTACTTTTTTTCTTTTTGTGAATTTGCAATACCCGTCCTCTGTGTTTACTTCCCCCCAGATGCCTACTTCTGCCAAGGTTAACACGTGACAGTCTTTATTAATTTAACGATAGGGGAAGCCCCAATGTTTAAGTCTGGCCAGCTTCCAAGAGTGTATGTCTACTCGAATAACAAAGACACACAGACAAGATTTTTTTTCCCTAACATTAACACTTGTTCAGTTTTCTTAGTTCAAATCCTTGTAACCTGTTCATAATTTGCTGTAATATTATTTATATTCTTTCACAGTACAATTATTACAATATTCTGACAGTGTCAGTTAGTACTGAACTTCTCTCATTTTTAACTGTGATATGTTCTTTCAACAATAATTATTGTAGTTTTATAACAGTTTAACTTTAAATGATTTCACAACATCCCAGTAAACATCATAAAGTTGGCCCTCCATCGTGATCCAACGTCTTTTTTGCTCGTCGGCCTTACGTTGGCACAGCGCTGTTTGGCAACGTAAAAATCACGCTTCGCCAACGGTGGTCCAACGTTGTTTTTACGTTAGCAACTCATCAAACACCACGTTTGCCCAACGTACGGTAGGTGAATTAATAACCGTGATTAATTTAGGAGGCTCTATTTATAACTAATTTAATACAATAGGGCAGGGGTGCCCAATCCTGGTCCTGGAGGGCCGATGCCCTCCTGGTTTTTGTTCAAACTGTACACTAAATTGATTAATTGGACCAATTAAGCTTCTAATAAGGGCTTGATTGGTCCAATTAAGTAATTTAGGGCACAGTTGCAACAAAAGCCAGGAGGGACATCGGCCCTCCAGGACCAGGATTGGGCACCCCTGCAATAGGGGAACAAAAGTTCATTTATTAAGTCATATCTTTTTTGTTTTTACAGGTCTTTGAGATTTTGTTAATTGTTGTTTTTTTGTATGTTGTATTGTGCAATGTGGCTTTACTAATGGTCTATTTGTTTATATAGCGTTTTCAGATGTTAGCTTATGTATTAGTATTTTTGAATCTATCACCCTGTGTATATATTAACTGGGGCTATATTACCATTAAATTACACATACATTGCACATGAGTGGTTGGTTATCATATCATAAAACATATCAATGCTTAACCAACCCTAACATTACTGTTTAGATAACAAACACGCCATTTATTTGGTTAAAATATTTATTTTCAGACACATTTTTTACAGACTTTAAGAAGCAATACAATTAAAAAGAAAACTAAACAAGATCTTTGTTGCTGGGTAAAATAACTAAACTATAACAATGCTCAACTAAAAAAAACAGCACTTAATCACCCTTCTGCATTTTTTCTGGCATCAATGCGCTGCTGTCTCCCACCATTCCCATCCTTGGAGTACGGAAGGCAGTTTATCTTTTTAATTTCTTCTTCTGTGGCTGTTTTCAAAACTGGATTTTTGCGTACTGCTTCTGAAAAAGAATGCACAAGAACGTCTGTAAAATTTGTCCAGTTTGATTGTAGTTTTGACTGACTCGTTATAGCAGTCTTTAAGTCACATGCATACAGTTGTATACTTCTTAAATAAAAAAAGCAAATAAAAACACACACCTTTCAACTGACACGTGTGCTGCAAACTCCAATATCTGTTACAAAAGTGTATTAATTATATAGTTGGTTATCTTATTCAAGCTTTACAAATCCTAAAAGGTATTGACAATGTCAACCCAGGGGACTTCTTTGACCTGAAAAAAGAAACAAGGGGTCACAAGTGGAGATTAGATAAAGGGGCATTCAGAACAGAAAATAGGAGGCACTTTTTTACACAGAGAATTGTGAGGGTCTGGAACCAACTCCCCAGTAATGTTGTTGAAGCTGACACCCTGGGATCCTTCAAGAAGCTGCTTGATGAGATTCTGGGATCAATAAGCTACTAACAACCAAACGAGCAAGATGGGCTGAATGGCCTCCTCTCGTTTGTAAACTTTCTCATGTTCTTATGTTCTTAATAAGTTATTGTATAAAACTGCTAGTTCATGTAGAAAGTATTTGATTTTGTGTCCCTTCATATTTTTATTGTAATAAAAATATTCAACTTTAAACCTAATTTCGGAAGTTTAAATGTTCTGTGTCAAATTTAAATCCGTGTTCAATCGAGGTTGACTTATTCTTGGGTTTCTCTCAGCTTGGTGGTGTGGTAGAACCGTGTTTTCATGTGCTATGATCCAGTCATGTCTCTTGACCTTATAGACTTCCAGCTTTGTGTGTGTTGTTGTGTAATCCCTTATTTTATTAGATAAGTCATTGCAGTATTTTATTGTTTTACCACTCCATGCTAGATAACTTAATTTTTTTTCATTTTTATTTTTTTTTTAATTTATTTTTAAATTTATTACATTCTTGTGTGAATTTTTTTTTTTTTTATTAAACTATTTTTTTTACCTTTTGTAAACCACACATTTGAACTTACGACTATATATTAGCTCGGAATGTCTTATCGTAAAAGCCACAAATTTTTCTTAAAAGCTTTCTCCTCAGAAAAACAAAAACCACACTAATTCTACCCTGAATTAGTATACATTTAACATTGTCTTTTTCCACAAAATATTTTAGCTTCACAAATCCGAAAATGCTTTTTTATTTTCAGTGTAAAACGCTTAAGGCTTCACAGGATAAATGTGCGTTGTTCTTTGGTCTTAGGAGGCCACCGTACTTTGCAGTTCGCATTTGAAAAGCGTATCATTGGATAGAATGGATTTCATGTTTTTTTCTTTCTTATACTTTTACAATATTTATAAATATCAAGTACGGATATATGAATAAAGTTCCATGAATAAAATGTGTAGGCTATCACCAGTTATAAACTACATGGCGTTATAATAATTATGAAAGAAAAACTTAAACACAAATTAACAATTCATAAAACAGGACACTTAATGATTTTCAATAAATATTCATTATTATTATTATTATTTATTTCTTAGCAGACGCCCTTATCCAGGGCGACTTACAATTGTTACAAGATATCACATTATTTTTACATACAATTACCCATTTATACAGTTGGGTTTTTACTGGAGCAATCTAGGTAAAGTACCTTGCTCAAGGGTACAGCAGCAGTGCCCCCCACCTGGGATTGAACCCACGACCCTCCGGTCAAGAGTCCAGAGCCCTAACCACTACTCCACACTGCTTATTCATGATAACAATAAGCATATACATATATACTTTATAGATACAATGGAGTAAAACACAAAACTTACCAAAGTATTAAGAGCGTCTCAAATCAGACGTTTCTCTGGAACCGAGGGATGTTTCTTAACGTTTCTTAAGAGGAGAGAGCACGAGATCAGAATTCTGCGTTGGGCTAGCGTCAGAGTTTGGTTCGTTTGCCGACGCCAAACCAACACAGACTGATTCCACCAACAGCCAACGTTGGGCCAACATTATGATGTTTACTGGGTTCTATTTCCAATTCAGATACTTCAATATAGCAGGCTCTTTTATAAATCATAATTTTATAAAGAGGTTCATTTTTAATGAGGAACCTGCTTGGCAGCAAATGCAACCTTGAATATTAAAACTTAGAGGCCCGCTATACTTTGATACAGACTAACATCTTCATGCATTCACTTAAGCTTTATTATATTCGGTTTCTTATTTTAAAAATCTCAGATTTCTTATTTATTTAAACGCATTTGTTTTTGTTTTTTTTTCTTACTATAGTAGTGCTGCCCAAACACGGCCCTGGGGAGCCCCTATCCAGTAAGTTTTGTAGGTCACCCTAAATCGCTAATTTCTAAAGACTGGGAACACATGGAAGTTACTGATCAATTAAGCAAATAACTTGTTCAGTTAAGGGAACTCTGGTCATTGGGCCAGTTTACATGCTGGGAAAACATCATGACTTGTTTACTGTCATGACTTATTTAAGGTGGTACGGTTTGCATTACAATTTGAGTTAGTTTTGGTTTGTGTTTAGTTTATGTTTGAATACAAATGTAATACATTATACAAAAATCAAATGCAACATGAAGTTTCAAAGCAGGAATTGTTAAGTTAAACAAACCAAAACTATCTAAAATTATAATTCAGCCGTACCACCTTAAATAAGTCATGACATTTTCCCAGCATGTAATCCAGGCCATTGAGGGCTGAAAAGGGTAGTTCATTTTTGTACCAAATGATCTCTAAATGACTTCATTTAATAAATCACCTGCTTAATTGATCACAATGAAATTGTTCCAGGTGTTAAGAAATTGATGATTAAAGGTTATCTATAAAACCTGCTGGATAAGGGCTCTGCAGGACCGGGTTTGGGCAGCACTGCTATAGTAGAACCACAAACCTATTTTAGTTCAATTGTTCCTGGCATATTAACTGTGCTCCACAGAGTTTGCCATTTCTGTTCTCGCTGGATCGTAATGTTTGAGGTTCTGATAAGGGAGGTTTGGAACATTCAGCAGGTCGGCCTGACCTTAAACATTCGCCAATAATATTTTTCTACTGTTATACTAGAATAAACGGAGGAATATGGAATCCTACAATAGTCTGCTTTAACAATCTTTTTAACATTTCTGCTGACTATATATTCTTTTAAAACACATTTGTTGCGGTTTCACAAATGTTCAATTTGTATCCCAAAGATCAGCCCGCTTCCAGTAGCTGTGACAGTCTTGGGTCAGTTTCTGCTCTCCGTGAGTCTGTCAAAACCACCACAGGTGTGGGTGACAGGTCTTTCAAAGCCTGATACCTGAAAAACACTTCAATCTTGTTAGCTGGGCTCCCGTCTCAACATGCCCATTCCCTTCATCAGTGGGAAGACTTCAGATAAACGAAGCCGTTTCTATCAAAGAGCCGTCCATCTCTGTCGCCTACACCTTTCACTCCAAAAAGTGTGCAAGGGAAGACAGTTTTCAGGGTCACTTGTGACAAATGGATTACATGTTTGAGGATGTTCAACATTATTTATATTATGTTTTGCTAAATGTAAGTTAGCAAATCAATAAAAGTCTTCAAAAAGACTAACTTGCGAAGTTGTTTACAGCTCAAAGCACCGTGCTGAATATAAAAGCAACCCTTTTTTGGCGCCAACGTTACATATGAATAGCAGGATGGTCATTGAATAAAACTGTGTGTCAAAAGAAACAACTGGGGCAACCTTGGCCAGCACCAATCAAATAGGCTCAACTGTCAAAGCGGTGGGGGTGCCTGAAAAACACAAGCCAAGTTATTTTGTCAACTTTCCATGTTGACAAAACAAGTTAATTGTCATTAAACATGCATGTTCTGTAATATACATATGGGTGGATAAAAGTGCCTGGGGTCTGTAAAAATAAGGCAGAAGAAAAAGGACATTTTTACCTTACTTTGGTCACTTATTTCTCTTACTGTATGACAGGTATTGACTTTTTTTTCACATTTCACCTAACAATGTTGGAAACTACATATTAAAAATGGAATGGTGCTTTTGGCTGATTTAGTTTTGCCTCCCCAATACCCCGAAAACAGGCAAAGTATCCATGCTGTAGAGACAGTCACTGGCAGTTTCAATACTGAAGTTGGCTTCTTATTCGCCAGCTTCTCATTCGCATTCCAGCTTCTTATTCGCATACAGCAAATGTAACACAAACTGAGTAACGATTAAACCCCTGGGGTTCAGGGGTTTAAATCGCTTTGGGTCACTTATTTAAAGTTGATTCTCACAGAGGGGGAACCCCTCTACGTACCCCATGTGTATTTATCCCGACCCAAAATGGATTTTGATACGAAAACAGCGGGCAAACATGACACAGATAGCAAGCTGGCATGTTATCCAATTATCGCAAATTGAATAAGCAACGGGTATTTTGTGCGTTAAAAACACATCATTTCTGTGCCTTATGGCAATGCATACAATATAAAACAGCGATGAATTCAAATATATTCTTAACTTGCAGTATAGGGCAGCAGTGTGGAGTAGCGGTCAGGGCTCTGGACTCTTGACCGGAGGGTCGTGGGTTCAATCCCAGGTGGGGGACACTGCTGCTGTACCCTTGAGCAAGGTACTTTACCTAGATTGCTCCAGTAAAAACCCAACTGTATAAATGGGTAATTGTATGTAAAAAATAATGTGATATCCTGTAACAATTGTAAGTCGCCCTGGATAAGGGCGTCTGCTAATAAATAAATAAATAAATAATATTGAAGTGTATGAAAAATAAGAACCGTCTTCTAACTTCGATCAAACAGCAGTCAGTTTTTCAGAGACCCTCAGAGCATGGACCACGTCAGCTTGCAAGATCAAGATCAATGGTGATGAATGGGGTCTTGCTCTGGGCTTAAATAGGATTTTCCCTCCACTGAATACATCAGGGGTCCCAATAAAATCTGATCATCAATCTGCCTTGACAGTTCTTATTTTAATGATATATTCTAGAAGGATCTGGTCAACTCTGTTTAAAACTAATTGGAGTTAAAAAAAAAAACATTCAAAATTAATTGGATTTTAAACTCCTTTCCAAAATACTGGAACATGATCTCATGGTTCTCGTTTTCAACCCCTCCTTTCTGTAAAAAAGTCAGGTCAACCAAAGTTCACAGGATCCTTGCTACAATACAATACAAGTTTATATGTGTATTAAAAGAGATGCTGTTTTAAATACAACATCAACTTTTTGGAAGGTCCAGTTATTTTCATCTAAATTCTAGCCACTGTTAACATATTAGAATGTAAGTTTTACAGTGTCTGATCTTTGTCTCTCATACAAAATCCAGTTGAAGCAGGTTTTAAGACAACCTCTCCTCTTGCCAATTTACAGTGTTGCTTAATATGAGACACTGATGTAAGCATTTTCCAATACTCATTATTTTAAACCAATCTTTCGCTTAACTCATTAAACCCGTCCTACGCTCTGTGCCCCCCCATCGTTCTCATTAATTTCCATGGCATATAGAAAAATGTTTATTTTAATATAAACTCCTACCTTCTGTTATCCGAAAGGTATTTTGTTCGTTCATATTAACGAGATCGCTCATTATAAGAGAGGATCTTGGCTTTTAAATAGCTGACCATCAAATAATCCCAGCTTCATCGGCCAAAAACAATGAGTCCTCTCCAAGGCTGCTTTTACTACAGGCAGGTAAGACAGAGGTTATAAACTTAGTTATTTTCCTTCAATCAGCTCACTGTTAAAGTTTAAACTATTTTGTCTTATTTTCTTGCTTTTTCATATATATATATATATATATATATATATATATATATATATATATATATATATATATATATATATATATATATATATATACAGTACTGTGCAAAAGTTTTAGGCAGGTGTGAAAAAATGCTGTAAAGTAAGAATGCTTTCAAAATAGACATGTTAATAGATTATATTTATCAATTAACTAAATGCAAAGTGAGTGAACAGAAGAAAAATCTAAATCAAATCCATATTTGGTGTGACCACCCTTTGCCTTCAAAACAGCATCAATTCTTCTAGGTACACTTGCACAAAGTCAGGGATTTTGTAGGCATATAGTCAGGTGTATGATTAAACAATTATACCAAACAGGTGCTAATGATCATCAATTCAATATGTAGGTTGAAACACAATCATTAACTGAAACAGAAACAGCTGTGTAGGAGGAATAAAACTGGGTGAGGAACAGCCAAACTCAGCTAACAAGGTGAGGTTGCTGAAGACAGTTTACTGTCAAAAGTCATACACCATGGCAAGACTGAGCACAGCAACAAGACACAAGGTAGTTATACTACATCAGCAAGGTCTCTCCCAGGCAGAAATTTCAAGGCAGACAGGGGTTTCCAGATGTGCTGTCCAAGCTCTTTGAAGAAGCACAAAGAAACGGGCAACGTTGAGGACCGTAGACGCAGTGGTCGGCCAAGGAAACTTACTGCAGCAGATGAAAGACACATCATGCTTACTTCCTTCGCAATCGGAAGATGTCCAGCAGTGCCATCAGCTCAGAACTGGCAGAAAACAGTGGGACCCTGGTACACCCATCTACTGTCCAGAGAAGTCTGGTCAGAAGTGGCCTTCATGGAAGACTTGTGGCCAAAAAGCCATACCTCCGACGTGGAAACAAGGCCAAGCGACTCAACTATGCACGAAAACACAGGAACTGGGGTGCAGAAAAATGGCAGCAGGTGCTCTGGACTGATGAGTCAAAATTTGAAATATTTGGCTGTAGCAGAAGGCAGTTTGTTCACGAAGGGCTGTAGAGCGCATACGAATGAGTGTCTGCAGGCAACAGTGAAGCATGGTGGAGGTTCCTTGCAAGTTTGGGGCTGCATTTCTGCAAATGGAGTTGGGGATTTGGTCAGAATTAATGGTCTCCTCAATGCTGAGAAGTACAGGCAGATACTTATCCATCATGCAATACCATCAGGAAGGCATCTGATTGGCCCCAAATTTATTCTGCAGCATGACAACAACCCCAAACATACAGCGAAAGTCATTAAGAACTATCTTCAGCGTAAAGAAGAACAAGGAGTCCTGGAAGTGATGGTATGGCCCCCACACAGCCCTGATCTCAACATCATCGAGTCTGTCTGGGATTACATGAACAGAGAGAAGCAACTGAGGCTGCCTAAATCCACAGAAGAACTGTGGTTAGTTCTCCAAGATGTTTGGGCCAACCTACCTGCCGAGTTCCTTCAAAACTGTGTGCAAGTGTACCTAGAAGAATTGATGCTGTTTTGAAGGCAAGGGTGGTCACACCAAATATTGATTTGATGTAGATTTTTCTTCTGTTCACTCACTTTGCATTTTGTTAATTGATAAATATAAACTATTAACATGTCTATTTTTGAAAGCATTCTTACTTTACAGCATTTTTTGACACCTGCCTAAAACTTTTGCACAGTACTGTATATATATATATATATATATATATATATATATATATATATATATATATATATATATCATTCTAATAGCTGTTTTATTTCAGTTTTTCTAGAATATTTGCTTGTAACTCCCTTCTTAATGCTTATTCCAAATAAGAGACAGGAGTGATAATCCATTTAAAATATACATTTGTTTAACTCTAGCAGCAGTTTTAAGACTTAAATGTGTTGATTCGAGTATTCTGTTTCCATTACTTTAGAATACTTTAGCTTTCAGACTAAAGATGGTCTTGAAATAAAACTTCTTTCTTTAAATGAGAAACTTGACTGCAAGTCTGTTCTTGAACTAGTTAAACTGTACACAGGTTTTCCAAGTCTCTCTAGTATTCCTTATTATAAGTCTTGCATTCTTTATTACTTTTAAAAACCTACCCTAGTGAAACAGACACATTCATTTGTTTAGAATTATGTTATTCCTTTATTGCTCAACCCAGCAAAGCTGGCTACCTTTTTCTCATCAAACTGGAATGTGCGAACAAGGTTTGGCACTTGATTCAAAGAGTTGCTTTCATCTGATAAGAGCCTGCCAGGAGCTGGTCAGCCCGACCTCTTTCTTCAGGCTCCTTCACACAGATCTGCTAAGAATATTTTCTACTGGTTTTATATTCTTTAAAACACATTACAGCCATTTCAATAGTTGTTGCAGTTTCACAAACGTTCATTATCCCAAAGATCATCCTGCTTCCAGTAGCGGTGAAGCTCTTTAAAAGAATAATACCTGCAAAAACTTGTTAGCTGTGCTCCCATCTCTGCATTTTCATTCCCATCGTCAGTGGGCAAACGCATTTGAACTGAATCTGGGTCCATCGAAGAACCGCACACCCTTGCAACCGAGGCCTTCCATGCCAAAGGATCTAATGACTTCAAGCACAAACGGAACGCGCCAGAACCATCTGTGACAAATCGCTCTGGGCCACTTACATTGATTCTCACAGAGGGGGAATCCCTCTGTGTCACCCGTATGTATTTATCCCAGCCCAAAATTGATTTTGATACAAACAGCGAGCAAACATGGCACAGATAGCAAGTTGGCCAATGACGCAAATTGAATAACTGGCTTCAGCCCCTGCCTTCTGTAACACCCGCTCGGTCAGAGGGGCTACAAAACACAGGGTTACATTTTTAATATGTAGTCTGGCTATGCCAGTTCAGTGCGATAAACACAGAATATTAGATAAATGATGAGGTTCTTTTTATTCAGATACAGAATTAAAATTTAAAAAAAAGAGAGAGAGTCAAAAGATACATATAAAAGCAATGAGAAGGTTTTTATTGGGCAGGTTAAAAGGAGCAACACCACATTGTTAAAATATACAACTGGTCAATTAGAGTTTCCATCTTAATTCAGATTTATCACAACGCCACAGTGAAAGCTGCAATACTGCACTTTCAAAAAGTGCTGAGTGCATTTAGGAAAGGTACTGTTCATTAATCAGGCTTAAAATGGAGGGTCGTGGGTTCAATCCCAGGTGGGGGACACTGCTGCTGTACCCTTGAGCAAGGTACTTTACCTAGATTGCTCCAGTAAAAACCCAACTGTATAAATGGGTAATTGTATGTAAAAATAATGTGATATCTTTTAACAATTGTAAGTCGCCCTGGATAAGGGCGTCTGCTAAGAAATAAATAATAATAATAATAATAATAATAATAATAATAATAATAATAATAATAATAATAATAATAATAAAATGCAGGATAAAACAAATCATTGTAAAAAAAAAACATCACATTTGACACGTTGTCTCTGCAGGGAAGGGAACTTCAGAGCAAAGGAAAATATCTGTTTGACAAAAAATCTCTTTACTTTCCATACCACAGGCTCCAATCAGCTACCGACAAGCTAAAGCTCTTAATTCGCTCACTTTCACTGTTTAAACAGGCACACTGAACGCCAGCTGAATACTTATGGTCAGGAAAGTCCATGTACAGGCGTGTGTCACTTCTCACTGTTACTCTCCAAACACTACATGTGTTCCCACTCCTGCACAAACAAAACCACAATGAAAGACTGGCACACACAGACACAAACCCCCTGGACGGCCATCCAGTTTGTAAGAGAAGTGTGCTATTTATATTCAGGGGCATAAAACGATCAATTATTCAATTAGTGCAGCAGTGTGGAGTAGTGGTTAGGGCTCTGGACTCTTGACCGGAGGGTCGTGGGTTCAATCCCAGGTGGGGACACTGCTGCTGTACCCTTGAGCAAGGTACTTTACCTAGATTGCTCCAGTAAACACCCAACTGTATAAATGGGTAATTGTATGTAAAAATAATGTGATATCTTTATGACAACCGTCTGGATTGAGTGAAGTAGGGTACATCTCTGGGGTCTTCAAGTGGGCATCTTCCATCCTTGGTGGGTGGGTTTGCGAAATCCCATAATCAAGTTATTTTCAAAACACACTGAGCCGTTTCTGCGTGTCCCTGGTTTCTACCTGCTGCCCTTTGTTATTGAGGATCACCTCTCTTTTAAACAGTAGGTTGGATGATTGATTGATTTGAAATTGATTTGCAGCCACATTCCTCCCAATCAATCATTATCATACCAAGACAGTAACTACTGTCGTTCTGCAGATCAGCCAATGCAGACAAAAAAGCTGCAGTCCCTCCCTCAGCTTCAGTTTTACATTGAAATCTGCTTTCTTGGCAACTGTTTACTGCATTTTTCCTTAGACTAGGTATTCTGCAGACTCTTCATCATCAGATAGCAGACCTTGTTGGCTCTTCAGTTTGTTTATGTTCCCTAAAGGTACTCTCAGCTGTAAGTACACAAACCTCCACCATCCTTCAAGCCATCTTGCCACTTTGTAGTTCATGAAAGCAAACAAGTAAAAAAATAGATTTATCCATCTGCTGTTTTTGTCATAAGATTCGGTTTTAAACCTACAAATGAGATATTTTGCCATGGTTCATTAACTTTTCGGAAATGTATAAAAACTATTTTAAAAAGGTATCTATGGAGGAAATACATGACTTATATGCAAAATATATTGTTTGCCTTCCCCTGTGCTCTATGGTTAGGTGCCTATGGTTTCAAAAGGTTACAGTTCAACAGGAGAAAAATATACTAAAAGGTAACAAGTCATCAAGTATGAGCAAAAATATTACAATTTTCCTTCACCACCCCCTAAATTTTTTTAGCATTTCTACACGAATCATAGGAATGGACCTGGTAGAGTCCATTTTGACAGAATTCCTTCTACAGAAGAAGCAGTTTCACCCATGCAACGTGCTGTGTGTACCATGTTTGCCCGCTGTTTTCGTATCTAAATCCGTTTTTGGGTCGGGATAAATACACAGGGGGGGCGTGGAGGGGTTCCCCCTCTGTGAAAATCAACTTTGAAATCAGTGGCCCAAAGCGATTTAACCCCTGAAATACCCCAATGACTTATTCAATTTGTGTTATCTTAAATGCTGTTGAAGCTCTGACGCCCTGGGATCCTTCAAGAAGCTGCTTGATGAGATTCGGGTCCTTTTGATGGATCAAGATTGTTGCTCAAGGCTGACAGCTACCACTGACCAAGACTTATGGGCTGTGCTCACCAGGCGCACAGCAAACGATACGAATACAGCACGAGTACATTAAAAAATAAAATAAAAACTGCAGCTAGTCATTAAAAGAAAATACTGTCTGCTTTTGTGGAGATAAAATAAATGAAACAAATTAATAGTCTGGGTACACCACACTTAAAAAAATAAACCTTGAGACTTGACAAGCATGTTAACAGCAGGAGAGTAAGACGATATTTTCATTTCAAACGCTCAGGTTAGTGCAGGTGCAGCTGTCGAGAAAAGAGACCTTTGCCTGTCGCCACTGCTTGCATCACCAATAATAAAATTGACTGAAGTTATTTAGAGTTGGAATGACCAAGCAACACCACCAAAAAGATCAATCTTACCTTGAAATAATCCCTGGTTCTCGTTCCTCTGAAAGTCTTGTTCATTGCAGTCGGGGTTCATGTTTCTGAGAGGTTGTTTAATGTCTGCATCTGCAGCGTTCATGCATTCCCGCACTGCTTTCAACTCGCTCTCTGATATTTCCAATCTCAGCTTCAGACTTTCATTCTCTTTCTCCTTTCCAGCCATTTCCATTCGGAATTCAGTGAATTTGCCGCCGACAACTTTTGTAATTTCGCACAAGACGGTGTCTACAGCCGCTTTCACTGCGTGCTCGATGGTAGAGGCGAGCTCGTCTTGAAAGAGCGACACGGAGACACTGACCTCCATCTTCACTGATAGTTTGAGACTCACGTAGAAGAATCCTCTTTGATTTTAATGTAGTATTTATTTACTGGAGAATTAACATTCATACAAAATCACCACTTCTCGTATGACAAAGAAAGAAAACAAACAAACAGACTCGTTTAACTTAAAACAGAAAATGGGCTCTTTGTTTCAAAACTCGATGCAGGTAATAAACAAACCTAAATTTAGGAAACATTTCAACCTAAGCGAAATACTTTAAACAAGCAGGTGATACAAACGCTGTAAAACCAGCAGCCGCCCTGCACTCGCCTCTCTCCCCAGCATAAAAACAAAGCAAACGTTTCCTGAAGCGAAATGAAAGCGTCACTAGCAGTGGGCGTGCCTGGTTGTAATCGTCGCGTATCATTGGCTGCAGATACGCTTCTAAACCCATTCTGCGACACCGGTTGGCTGGCTTTCCTTGGCAGAATCGCGTTGAGAAGAGGCGGTTGTGAAACTGGATTCCGGAGTTCGCCATTTTGGCTCCTCCTGCCTTGTGTTTTCATATGGAATGTCCCGTTGAAGATCTAAAATGGCGGCCAGTTTCTTCACTCTGCTTTTGTAATTTAAAGCTGCTTTTCGTGCTGCGAGTTTGTGGGTCGTTGTATTTAGTTTGATAGCTTGATTTGTTACAGATTGGACTGTTTTTTTCCCCTTATCTGAACGGTTTTAGTTAAAATGGCTGTTTAGAGGTAAAGCAAAAGGTTTGAGAGAGAGAGAGAGAGAGAGAGAGAGAGAGAGAGAGAGAGAGGTAAACACAGCTCTTTATATATTTAATCCACACTGATTTTTATTTTTTATTTTTTATTTTTTTATTATTCGTACTGCAGTACAGCACACAACATATCAACTTCAAAACTTGAAAACTGTACAAAAATGAGGTTTTGATTTTAATCTACAAGACGGCACGTATCCCACTCGGACGGTGTTTTTGTTACGGAATAATAATATTCGCAGTGATTTTCAACTGCCAGGCACCAGCATACACGCCAGCAGTCGTCTCTATATGGTCGGGTCAGTCCCGATTTCCCAGCAAATGTCCCGCGTCCCGATGCATAGGAAGAAAGCCCCGATATTTACCCATAGAGAAAAAAAATCATTTATTCTGCACAGTAGAGTTAGTGAAAACCACAGGCTCCGCTTGTCGTGCGGCTGAAACTGATCACTAACTTATACATGTGTCTGTGTTTACTGTCACGATGGTCGTGCGGTGTTGAGTTGAGGCGATACGTCTATTATTATATGATAGAGTGTTTTTTGCTTATGACCCCTCCCACGTGTATGACGCGTATACCCCCCACCCCCCAAAAAAGGGGACGAGCGTCCCGCTGAACAGTTTCCAAATGTTGTCAAGTATGCACTAGGGAACAATACAATTATAGCACCAGCCTCAACTGGCACTGTAATGATACAGTATGGTGAGGTATAAAATTGTGTGCCACGCAGAGGCTAAAGGGTTAATTGTACCCTGGCATGTTTTGGTTTCTTTTGTTTATCAAGGTACGACTTCAGACTGGTCATGCGGGTGTACCAGAGGTGTGCCGTGCGTAGGACGGTGTTCAAATGTAATTTTAGATTTTAACAAGCAAAATCCAGAGTCGATAATTTAATTCGGTGTTTAGCTAACTAAAACATATCTGAAATCAAATTGCCTTATAATATAATGTGTTTTAATTATGTAAAATGTCAACAATTCCAAGCTAGGTGGTGGTTTTAAATTGAAAGGTTGAAGCTTTTAAGCGTTAAGGCAAGCCTCCTGAAAACACACCTCTCACTGTGAGCAGACTGGCACGAAGGCATGGACACAGTCCATACTGCAGATAAATGCATATGTGTCACTTTTAAATGCATGGGTCTTGATTCCTATATATCCAAACAATTATTAAAGCCTTGTTTAAAATGTGATCTATTATTCTATTAAGAACATATTATTATCCCTGTCCTGCAATAATCTTTATAATCTATTCTAGAGGTTAAAAATCTCCAATAGCAACGTTTTACTATAATTAATGTAGTTTGCATATTGATTTAAACCATATGTCATGGAAATAGTAGGTCTGTTATTTCAACAAATCGAATTCAACTAAATATACTTTGTCATTATATATGGTGAACGTTCCAAGCCTCCCTTATCGGGCAAAATCATCTTTTTTTAAAATTACTCAGCGCCTCAAAACATTCTGATCCAGCGAGAAGAGAATGGCAAACTCTATGAGAAACAATTTTTCAGGGCAGCAGTGTGGAGTAGTGGTTAGGGCTCTGGACTCTTGACCGGAGGGTCGTGGGTTCAATCCCAGGTGGGGACACTGCTGCTGTACCCTTGAGCAAGGTACTTTACCTAGATTGCTCCAGTATAAAAACCCCACTGTATAAATGGGGAATTGTATGTAAAAATAATGTGATTTCTTATAACAATTGTAAGTCGCCCTGGATAAGGGCGTCTGTTAAGAAAATAATAATTTAACTGAAATAGGTTTGTGTTTCTAATATAGTAAGAAACACAAGTATTTAAATAGAAGACCGTGAGATTTTAACTTAATATAATAACTTTAGTAAATGCATGAGGATGTTAGTCTATATCAAAGTATAGTTTTAATATTCAAGGTTACATTTGCTGCCAAGCAGTTGCCGCATTAAAAAATTAACCTCTTGCCTTCTGTGTATATCAATGGAGAAAAATAAAATTACAGTTTATAAGAGATTGCTATGATGAAGAATCTGAATTAGAAATACATGTTATGAAATCACTTAAAGTTAAACTGTTATACAAATAAAATAATGATTGTTGAAAGAACATATTAAACATTTATTATAACAGAAGAGTTGATCTGCTTGACATATGAGGTATATATATATATATATATATATATATATATATATATATATATATATATATATATATATATATATATATATATATATATATATATATATATATACTTTTGAACAGTCCAGTATAAGAGTAAGAAATAAGTATTCTAGAGTCTATGTAATTCTGTGTAAAGAGAACGCACTGGCTTGAGGTCAGGCTGACCAAAAAACAATGTGAAATGAGCTTTCCCAGAAGCCTGTAAGCTTGGCAGAAGTAGAACATAAGAACATAAGAAAGTTTACAAACGAGAGGAGGCCATTCAGCCCATCTTGCTCGTTTGGTTGTTAGTAGCTTATTGATCCCAGAATCTCATCAAGCAGCTTCTTGAAGGATCCCAGGGTGTCGGCTTCAACAACATTACTGGGGAGTTGGTTCCAGACCCTCACAATTCTCTGTGTAAAAAGTGCCTCCTATTTTCTGTTCTGAATGCCCCTTTATCTAATCTCCATTTGTGACCCCTGGTCCTTGTTTCTTTTTTCAGGTCAAAGAAGTCCCCTGGGTCGACATTGTCTTTACCTTTTAGGATTTTGAATGCTTGAATCAGATCACCGCGTGGTCTTCTTTGTTCAAGACTGAATAGATTCAATTTTTTTAGCCTGTCTGCATACGACATGCCTTTTGAATCCAAGGCCTTTCTATAATGAGTAAAATGACCTACTGAAATACCCTTTGGTAACAGAATAAAGGAGTATATGAGGTAATGTCCGTTCTCTTCATTATATTATAGAAATTCATGAAAAGCTGGCAGCAGAAGCGAGCATTTCATTTAAATTAGAAAAGCGACTTTAATTGGGATGATGCTTGCGAGCCAAAAATGACTTCATGCGGTGAATTTGGAAAAGCGCTTACGGTGGAGTTTCATATTAATTAAAACACTAGGCTTGGCAAGTAAACAGGGTGTCTGGAAACCTGCTTATGCAGGCAACTTTTAGAAACAGAGGGAGAGGTCAGGCATTGTCTGAGAATGGTACAAGTTAATATAAGACTATTATATTTAACATGTTCATTACACAAAGAAGACTACACAGCGATCTGATTCAAGCATTCAAAATCATAAAAGGTATAGACAATGTCGACCCAGGGGACTTTTTTGACCTGAAAAAATAAACAAGGACCAGGGGTCACACATGGAGATTAGATGAAGGGGCATTCAGAACAGAAAATAGGAGGCACTTTTTTACACAGAGAATTGTGAGGGTCTGGAACCAACTCCCCAGTAATGTTGTTGAAGCTGACACCCTGGGATCCTTCAAGAAGCTGCTTGAGGAGATTCTGGGATCAATAAGCTACTAACAACCAAACGAGCAAGATGGGCTGAATGGCCCCCTCTCGTTTGGAAACTTTCTTATGTTCTTATTATAGCCTGAATTTAAATGAAACTAACTGAACTGGCCACTGTATGCTTAGCGGTTTTATTCAAAGGCTTATGATAAACACCTACAGTCTTTGTCCAATACTTTGTTAACACACATTTGTACATGAAGTTAAACTGGCCCATTGACAAAAGGGTCTTCCTACTTATTCCAAATAAGATACGTTTGTTTAACTCTAAGAAATACAGCAGCAGTTTTAACACTTAGGTTGTTGGTTCAAATATTCTGTTTCCATTATTTTAGAATACTTGCTTTCAGAGTAAAGACTGTCTTCAAATGGAAATGACTTCTTTCTTTGAGTTGACTGTGATCCTCTTCTTGAACTAGGTATTATTATTATTATTATTATTTATTTATTTAGCAGACACCTTTATCCAAGGCGACTTACAGAGACTAGGGTGTGTGAACTATGCATCAGCTGCAGAGTCACTTACAATTACGCCTCACCCGAAAGACGGAGCACAAGGAGGTTAAGTGACTTGCTCAGGGTCACACAATGAGTCAGTGGCTGAGGTGGGATTTGAACCAGGGACCTCCTGGTTACAAGCCCTTTTCTTTAACCACTGGACCACACAGTTAAACTGTATACTGGTTTTCTAAGTCTTTTTAGTTTCCCTACTATAAGATTTGTATGCTTTATTTAAAAACCTAGTTAAACAGACATTCATTTGTTTAGAATTATGTTATTCCTTTTTCGCTCAGCTCAGCAACTCTCTCCAGAAAGCTGGCTACCTTTTTCTCATCAAACTGGAATGTTTGGAATGCTAACCAGGTTTGGCACTTGATTCAAGGAGTTGTTTTCATCTGATAAGAGCCTGCCAGAAGCTGGTCAACCCGACATCTCCAGCAGCCTCCTTCACAAAAGCTGCACACAAAAGCTACTCCCAATATTTCCTACTTGGTATACAGATCTAAAAAAGATTACAGGCAATATTAATTATTGACAAAGAGTATATCATGTTATTTCAATCAATACATGTTAGTTTAAAGCATCGAACTCATATATAATAACTCAGCACGTTCCCAGCAGGATTGGAACTCTGCGCCAGGCTCAGCTCGGACTGGTTCTGCAAACACCACGACAGGCCTTTGCATCCAATTCTTCACATCGCAGGTGTGGGTCGCCAGGGTCTTCACTTGATACCTGCAAGACACTTGTACACGCAGGAACACCCTCCTCACATTCTAGCTTACCCCAATGAGCCCATGTTACTGGATGACCACTGTCACAACCCACACATTCAATTCTCTTTCAAATCAAATCAAAGTTTATTTATATAGCACCTGTCATGTAGGTGTATCTCAAAGCACTTTACAGGATAAAAATAGTCAAATTTATAAAAACAAAACAACAAACAAACAAACATGTCAGATGAAAAAAGTTTAAGAAATATATAATGTAAACACCAGTAACTAAAAAAAAAAAAATATATATATATATACAGTACTGTGCAAAAGTTTTAGGCAGGTGTGAAAAAATGCTGTAAAGTAAGAATGCTTTCAAAAATAGACATGTTAATAGATTATATTTATCAATTAACTAAATGCAAAGTGAGTGAACAGAAGAAAAATCCATATCAAATCCATATTTGGTGTGACCACCCTTTGCCTTCAAAACAGCATCAAGCATCAATTCTTCTAGGTACACTTGCACACAGTTTTTGAAGGAACTCGGCAGGTAGGTTGGCCCAAACATCTTGGAGAACTAACCACAGTTCTTCTGTGGATTTAGGCAGCCTCAGTTGCTTCTCTCTCTTCATGTAATCCCAGACAGACTCGATGATGTTGAGATCAGGGCTCTGTGGGGGCCATACCATCACTTCCAGGACTCCTTGTTCTTCTTTACGCTGAAGATAGTTCTTAATGACTTTCGCTGTATGTTTGGGGTCGTTGTCATGCTGCAGAATAAATTTGGGGCCAATCAGATGCCTCCCTGATGGTATTGCATGATGGATAAGTATCTGCCTGTACTTCTCAGCATTGAGGAGACCATTAATTCTGACCAAATCCCCAACTCCATTTGCAGAAATGCAGCCCCAAACTTGCAAGGAACCTCCACCATGCTTCACTGTTGCCTGCAGACACTCATTCGTATGCGCTCTCCAGCCCTTCGGCTAACAAACTGCCTTCTGCTACAGCCAAATATTTCAAATTTTGACTCATCAGTCCAGAGCACCTGCTACCATTTTTCTGCACCCCAGTTCCTGTGTTTTCGTGCATAGTTGAGTCGCTTGTTTCCACGCCGGAGGTATGGCTTTTGGCCGCAAGTCTTCCATGAAGGCCACTTCTGACCAGACTTCTCCGGACAGTAGATGGGTGTACCAGGGTCCCACTGGTTTCTGCCAGTTCTGAGCTGATGGCACTGCTGGACATCTTCCGATTGCGAAGGGAAGTAAGCATGATGTGTCTTTCATCTGCTGCAGTAAGTTTCCTTGGCCGACCACTGCGTCTCACGGTCTTCAACGCTGCCCGTTTCTTTGTGCTTCTTCAAAGAGCTTGGACAGCACATCTGGAAACCCCTGTCTGCCTTGAAATTTCTGCCTGGGAGAGACCTTGCTGATGCAGTATAACTACCTTGTGTCTTGTTGCTGTGCTCAGTCTTGCCATGGTGTATGACTTTTGACAGTAAACTGTCTTCAGCAACCTCACCTCGTTAGCTGAGTTTGGCTGTTCCTCACCCAGTTTTATTCCTCCTACACAGCTGTTTCTGTTTCAGTTAATGATTGTGTTTCAACCTACATATTGAATTGATGATCATTAGCACCTGTTTGGTATAATTGTTTAATCATACACCTTACTATATGCCTACAAAATCCCTGACTTTGTGCAAGTGTACCTAGAAGAATTGCTGCTGTTTTGAAGGCAAAGGGTGGTCACACCAAATATGGATTTGATTTAGATTTTTCTTCTGTTCACTCACTTTGCATTTAGTTAATTGATAAATATAATCTATTAACATGTCTATTTTTGAAAGCATTCTTACTTTACAGCATTTTTTCACACCTGCCTAAAACTTTTGCACAGTACTGTATATATATATATATATATATATATATATATATATATATATATATATATATATATATATATATATATATAAGGCAGGTAAAATATAAACAGATACAACAATAAAAACTAAAACAGATATAAACATATATATATATATTAGAAAAATGCCAGCTCAAATAAATACGTTATTAGTCTGGTTTTAAAAACAGATAGAGTCTCAACTCATCCTGTGGGTCTACATATAAGAGTGGAAATGACATCCCTTCAGGATTATCACATTCAAACAGAATTCGACAGCGTCTGACTAAGTGACTACAGGCTGGGCAGGGTTTGGACCCGGTCAGTGGTGATCCACCTCTGCACTGGTCACATCCACACATTAGAAAAGGATTGCGTTCAACTGCTTTGCTCAGAGTCAGTTCTGTACCATGAACAACGGTCCTGGTTCTATCACTGTTCTCCTGATACATTTCATGTTGCTCACAGAGGGTCATTTTAGGAGGCACTCCCTCCATCCAAAATACAGGAGTGGGCCAGAATTCACTATTTTTCATATCATTTGGTTTCCAGCCTAGTTTCTGTTGCACATCATCAGTGGGCAGACTCATTGTAACTGAATCTGGGTACATTAAAAGAACCCTTTACCCTGGCAACTGAGACTGCCATGCAAAGGGTCCCAGCAATTTATAGCACAAAAGGGGCACGCCAAGACTACCTGTGACAGTGACCCTCGTTGTAGTAATGCTGCTAATAATAATAATCTAGCACACTCATGGTGTTGTCAACAAACACCCTTGATATAACAGTAATATATTAGTATTATTATTATTTATTTCTTAGCAGATGCCCTTAATCAGGGCAGCTTATAATTGTTACAAGATATCAGATTATTTTAACATACAATTACCCAGTTATACAGTTGGGTTTTTACTGGAGCGATCTAGGTGAAGTAACTTGCTCAAGGGTACAGCAGCAGTGTCCCCCACCTGGGATTGAAGCCACGACCCTCCGGTCAAGAGTCCAGAGCCCTAACCACTGCTCCACACTGCTGCCACTGCTGAATTACTGTAGTATTAGCAGTATGTTGTTATTACAGTATTTGTAGTACAATGTTTAGTATAATTAGTAATATTATATTAATAGTAATATATTATTATTGTTGTCGTTTTATTAGTAATAGTAGTCGTAGAAGTGGTATGTTATAACTTTTATTTGTAGTAAATTTCTACACCAGCAGTTAGGGTGCTATCAAAGATAAGTATTAAACTTATTTTAATAACAAAAAATAGTACAGTAGCAGTTATTATATTAGTAGTAGTTATGTTTCACACCACTCCATTTATTAATAAATAAGTCTAATATAATTTTGGAGTTTGTGTCGAGTGTACTTCAGTTTTTAATCACTTACTGTTTTACGTCACGGGTGCAAATTCTTCTGAGATGGCAAGACACTACACGGTAGATGACGTTTTGAATATCCTTGACTCTGAAATTCCTTCAGGTTCAGAAGACTGCATCGGGTGACAAAGGGTAGTGTTCAATTGTTGAAGTGTTTTATCAGAGCCTGTGCAGCTGTTTAAATGAAATGAAACAAATATTGTTTTTTTTATGTGTTGGTTTTTGTGTTATACAATCTAGGTATTTATATAACCATCGTTGCACAGCGTCCTCAAATGAGGACATATGAATAATGAATTAACCCCAATATCTATTAATTTTTTTTTTGCTTTTTTTTAAACTACCATATTATAAATAAAATCCAAGAGGGTTTTGACATTTTAAAGATACAGTGCACTTTATAATAATCACATCTGTCCCGGGTGCTTTGATTCTTATAAGCGGTTGATTCTTATAAGCGGACCAATTTGATTACTGTGCTGCAGAATCAGACTTAGTATGAGAATGATAAGTGCCTGCTCCCTGGCTGCAGTGTAATGGGTTGACCACTAGATGTCATGAGTTCCCACATGTATGCACGCCCACGAAAAATCCACAGCTGCTTTTCCTTAACGAATTACGGATAATAGTCAGTTGGTTAACTGCTTGTTAAAGTTAAAGACAGCTCGATAGAAATGGCTAAGCCAATAGCTTTGTGATGGGGGTATAGAGGCGTAAGGAAGCAGATGTAACAAAAAGAAACCAAAACGCGAGTAAGAGATTTAGTGTTTGTTCCGCACAAAGTATTGCTCAGTTGTGCTCCAGCTGAGAGCTAGGGTTATTGTGTTTGTTTTATTAGAGGTTGTTTCCCCACCTCAGTGTAAGAAAAATAAAACCAACAGCGGTTTAAAACTGCAAATCAAGACTCCAGTCTGATGACTCACACTGTCCTCGGGATTTTCATGATCAGACTAACATAGGTTTTAATGTTTGCAGGACCAAATGTACACGTCGATATCATGAAACACGCTTTCTTGCTTAAGAAAAATGTACAGACCAGTGTTGTAACATGGAAAAGAGAAATAACTGCAAATGATATTTGGCTTTGTTTATTTTACAGCGCAAACGCTACGTACTTGGATGGGGTTAACTTCACAAAAATCTCCTACACTCAGAAAGATTAGCAAAGGATGTGGGAGCAGTGGGACAGAAGTCTAAAATCGCATAGTCTTGAGAAAAACAGGAAGATAGCCAAGTCCACAAGTTTGGGTGTTGAGCCAACAGCAACTTCTCTGGCGAACAACCGCTGGCAGCTTGGGAAACAGACACCTAAGATAACACAGCACTAGCTAGCTAACATTTAAAGAATAACAAGTTGGAAATAATAATTTCCTGCCGACAAGCAATTTTCAAGGCTACTTCAGCATCGCATCTTTTGCACACAACAGCAAAAGCATTTCACACACTAACAAAGAACGAGGTGTAACCAAAATATAGTGCCCCTTTACCACTGGTTAAGTGTTAGAGACGGGGAGGGGTATTAATAATCATGGGAACTGTAACACCCTGTCCTGCTAAATTTGGATATAAATCCGAAGGCAATATGGATCGGGTGCAAGCTGCTGCTATGGGTATTGCTTACGTTTCATAAATTCAACAAAGTTTATGTTACATTTCACATGATTTAACTTTTAACAAAACGCAGCCCGGTGTAGCATTGTGGCAAAGTGGTCTGCAGTGCGCAGGTGTAGCGGTGATGTGATTATGAAACACAAGACAGACAACGAAGTTCACAATCCAAACAGGTTTTATTTTTATAATCCTGGTCTGCCGACCACAAAGAATAATCCCAGGCTGCTCCAAAACAATCGGTTGCAATCCCCAAATAATAAGACACAGTTTGTAAATGATAGACACAGTAGAACACACACGAAGACACACACGTTCACAAGTCCAGTGCTATAGTGCTTGTGGTGAAATATTATTGTACAATGGTGCAGTGTTGTCCGGGTTTAGTGCTGGCCTGTAGCGACAGCTCCGGATCTTGTTAGCCGTCTATTAATAACAAACAAGTAGATTTTAGACACGACAAAACAAACAAAACACTCACACTAATTTTACACTCGTCCTTCAGCGGTTCTCTCGTAACCATTACAAAGGGACAGATCACTTAGCCACGCCCCCTATTTGTACCTTCAGCCACGCCCCCTTGGTTAGCGAGTGCAGCCGTTTCTCCTCCAATTCCGCAGCTGCCATGTCGCTTTCCCTCTGGATGGCCGACTTTCACCTAACCCTGGGAATGAATTGTCAGGCCATCCAGTCCGGAGCACTCTGTTCCCTTTACACAGCACCCTAAGCACCCTCACAGGTCGGGAGGGAGATTTATCACCAAGAATCATTCTGTCTCTGTCACAAGCATTCAAAACTGACACGTGAAAATACACATTTTTAGTCCATTATTAATTATTAGACTCAACTACAAGAAAATCATGAAGATAACAATAAACAATACAGTAAACGCAGGTAGATAGTACTGTCAATGCAGATGTAACATCAGACAGCCCAGACTAGTTTACATTATTGGGGGGAAATGTGGAGGGCAGCAGTGTGGAGTAGTGGTTAGGGCTCTGGACTCTTGACCAGAGGGTCCTGGGTTCAATCCCTGGTGGGGACACTGCTGCTGTACCCTTGAGCAAGGTACTTTACCTAGATTGCTCCAGTAAAAACCCAACTGTATAAATGGGTAATTGCATGTAAAAATAATGTGTAAAAAATAATGTAATTATATGTAAAAATAATGTGATATCTTGTAACAATTGTAAGTCATCCTGGATAAGGGTGTCTGCTAAGAAATAAATAATAAAATACATGTATGCTAACATATTAGACAGTTTAACTGTAAATACAATACCACTTATCTGCATTTGCTACTGGATATGATTAGATCTGCAATTTGTTTTGTAGTTCAGTCTATATTTAATAATGGGCCGCAGTATCTCGTGGCACGCATTTTCTAGAAGCTATACCCGGAAATTTAACAAAGACCTGTAGTCAAAACTATGAGGCGCTGTTCAGGAAAAAAAAATCATTCATTCAATGGTCCTTCATACTGGTTTGCTGGCATATGTATTGGTTCACTGGCATATGTACTTTAGAGTACTGTAATCTGTCAAGTGTTATTTAATCTGTAGTACTTTGTATTTAATTATATCCTGATGTAACTATCACTGACACTGTTATCTGCTCCGTTATTGAATCGTATTTTGTCATATACTTGTACTTGTAGAACCAAAGTCATTGTATTTATCTTGCTCTTAATTGTATTATTACTTGCACTGTGATTCTTGAAATGTGTTTTTGTTTACGACTGTAAGTCACCTTGGATAAGGGCGTCTGCTAAGAAATAAATAATAATAATAATAATAATAATAATAATAATAATATGCATTGGTTCAGTGGCATATGCATTGCTTTACTGTGGCATATGTATTGGTTCGCTGGCATATCTATTGGTTTACTGTGGCATATGTATTGGTTCGCTGGCATATGTTTTGGTTTGCTGGCATATGTATTGGTTTACTGTGATGCAGCTATGGGATCAACCATGTTTGTTAATTTAATGATGCTACCCGGTGTTAATCTGTGTCATCTTCTTACTTCCTCCTCGCTGAAAACCTCAAGAGGGTTTTGCCTATCTTTAAAAAACCTGACCCATATGAGTCTGACGATTTCTAATAAAACGAATTACGTTTAGTTCCTCAATTTTTCAAAAGTGGGATCAAGTTCTGATCCTGCTCAAAAGCAAGATCAGGTTTGAGCTCAGATTGAGCACTGATCCGTTTAGTACCACACAACTAGGATCAAGATCAACATACGAGCCCGGATCCAGGATCGGATCCCTTTAGTACAACCGGCCCCTGGTGTTTAGGTATCTTCATTCTGTTAATTCTGTTGTGTCTTTCAAGAGCCTGTAACTGACTTAACTTCTTCCACTTCCCACAACCAGAAGGTCAACGGTTCAAATCCCACCTCTGCCACTGACTGACTCACTGTGTGTGACCCTGAGCCACTTCACCTCCTTGTGCTCTGCTGATGAGATGTTAAATCAATGTCCTATTGTGTTTACTCTGCATATAATGCGCAGTTCACAGCCTACCTCTGTAAAGCACTTTGTGATGGTGGTCCACTATGAAAGGCGCTATATAAAAATAAAGATAATAAAATAAAAATAATAATAATTATTATTATTATTATTGTTATTATTATTCCCACATTCAGTGCAAGGCTTCACTCGTGTGAATTTGGTGGTGTCTTTTAAGGTTTAATAATTAACTCTTCACTACAGTGATTTCTCTTTTTATGTGAGTCCTCTGGTGCATTTTCAAGGACCTTAAATATGTGAACCTCTTCTCACATTGAGCACAATGGTAAGGTTTCTCTCCTGTGTGAATGCGCTGGTGTCTTTTAAGATTTTGTAACAGCGTGAAACTCTTCCCACACTCTGTGCAGTGATAAGGTTTCTCTCCTGTGTGAATGTGCTGGTGTGATTTTAGACTTACAAACTGTATGAATCTCTTCCCACACTCTGTGCAGTGATAAGGTTTCTCTCCTGTGTGAACACGCTGGTGTCTTTTAAGATTCTGTAAACGTGTGAAACTCCCTCCACACTCAGAGCAGTGATAAGGTTTCTCTCCTGTGTGAATGCACTGGTGTGATTGGAGAGTTATGAATCGTGTGAATCTCTTCCCACACTCGGTGCAGTGATAAGGTTTCTCTCCTGTGTGAATGCGCTGGTGTGATTGAAGATTTCCTAACTGTGTGAATCTCTTCCCACAGTCAGAGCAGTGATAAGGTTTCTCTCCTGTGTGAATGCGCTGGTGTCTTTTAAGATTTTGTAACAGTGTGAAACTCCTCCCACACTCAGAGCAGCGATAAGGTTTCTCTCCTTTGTGAACGCGCTGGTGTCTTTTAAGATTTTTTAACTGCATGAAACTCTTCCCACAATCAGCACAGGGAAATGGAGTCCCTCCTGTGTGATTCCCTTTAGCAGCTAGAGAAAAAAAGAGAAGAGACAAAGGTTATTGTACAGCATTCTTACACATTCACTCTTCTGCAGGGCTTCTCCTCATAAAGCTGGGCTTACACTGCACGATTTTTGCAATCGGGAGACGCAGTGCCACTCACACTAACCGATTGAGCTATGATTTCTCACTGTAGATCGGGGGATTGCAAGCTACACACACTACACGAGATATCTTGTCGCGGACTGTGCCTATTTTCATTACAGAATCGTAGACATCATTCGGATGGACTCAAGCGAGGAGGCGATCGCTGTTGTCTGTGCATTGTTTTGCACAGAAAAAAAGAAGAAAACGCAGAGAAGATCCATTTGGACGCGCAGTTGGCTTATGTAGATTTTGCTATTAATATTTTTCTCTGATATGAAAACATTAAATACTAGAAAAATATTCTCATTAAAAATATTATTTTACTTGCTTCCAAACTGGTTTCACTATGACGGTGCACAAGCATGGCTTTAAGAATTCAAGATTCTTTAAAATCCATTTCTGCCTGGAAGTGAGGTCTTTTGCCCCACTCCCACTGTGTGTGACGAAGTTTCGGCAGCTTTCCCTATTGTGTCCGCAGAGAGGATGCTTTTGTTTGGACTTCTACCACTGACCAAAAATAATTATAAATACATATTACAGTATAATGCTTCATATCTATATAATTGAAAGCACAGTCATGCATTTTGAATATGTAAGTACTACGTGTGTATAATAGGACCGTGGATATTGCTAATTTCATACTCTGCAAATTCCAGCACGAGAACTTCTTCAGGGCCATAGACTGCTGCACAAATGTTCAATATTGAGATAAAAACAAACAAAAACCGTTTATAACAGTCATAACATTATAGTAATGTCAATATTTATTTCCTTGACGTCTGTGCTCTGAACCGAGTCGAGGTGCATCCAAAATAACAAAATCGAATCTGTTCAAAAAGCGCAACACTCGCTCGTAGTACAAAATATTTATTAGATTAAAAGATTGGCGTGGGAGATTGGCCGTCAAGCGATTTTCATCAGAATACCAAATTCTGATGAATAATTTGAAGACTTTTATAAATATTTTGTACTATGAGCGAGTGTTGCGCTTTTGAACAGACTCTACAACTTTAATAGTGCCTACTACAAGTTTGTTAAGGTTTAAATATGCAACAACGTAATCTAATTTCTCTCTATTTCACCACACAGACGCGCACCCCTCCTCCTCGTATTTGATTAGAATAGCAATACAAGCATACCGCAGGGGTCTGAAAGGGATATCGAGTGACTGTAGAAATGGATTGCAATGAGAGCACACACTACCACACACAGTATCTGCTTCGGCGTTAACAAGTTATAACAATTATTTACTTAGGTACCTGAAGTTCCAAAGCAATTTCCCTCCATCTTTGCTCCTTCAATGAGCGATCATGATAGGAAATGTCACTTATGACAAAGAGACACGGGTGTTCCTGCCACATCTCCACCATCCTTTCCTCTATTTTGAAGCTCCACACCTCGGGGCACAGCCTTTCTCTTCGTCGTCATTGCTGCTAGCTTCTCCTATTGGCTACTGGCAGCATTCGTCAAGAAATCGGCCCGTAGCCCCTCACACATTTCACGAATTGCTTTGTCGGGGACTAAAGTTTTCTGACATGTTAGAAATTTGTCGGGACGTCGTAAGAGCGTCGGGAGATCGCAGACGCCGTTATCGGGGGCATCGTAGACCCTCTCACACTTATCGACTGTTTTGTCCCCGACAACCTCATTTTGTCCCAGATTTTAAGAAATTAGTCGTCGACTCCTCAGCTCGTCGGCGATCAGCATAAATCGTGTAGTGTAAGCCCGGCTTAACCATGACCAACTCCTAGAGTGAACTCTGATGAGAATACAGTCAAACCTGCTTAATATCACTCCTGTTAATACCAGCCTCATTTTATAACCAACACATTGAGATTTGCCAGGCTGAATATGATGGGTGTCAAGGAGTATAAATACTTAAGAATATCACTTTGATTAATAACAAACTCCAGTTAATATCACTCACATTTACAAGTCACTGATTTCCACCCACTTCATATCGCTTTGAGGAATAAAAGTATAAGATCAGGTTTACATGCAAGTGCTGTATTGAAATGTATCTTCTGGTGACACTTAGCAACCCGACTGGATTTGACATCACCCAGTGATGAGACATGTGATCCCAGCACCACTATAAAGCTGTGGGAGCAGCACAACTGCAAACAGTCTACCAGAAACAGGGATAGGCAAAGATCTAACAGCATTCAAAACAGGCATGATAGTGGGTGCACATCTAACAGATGCCACAGTACCAAGGACAGTTATGTTGCAACTTGCAGGCCATTGGCATAGTGGTTCGGTTAAAGTGAGCTGGAATGACCAAAAATATCAATCTTCAGCACACTTCTACAGTTTAGTAACTCATTTCTGCAAGGTTACAGGCAGCTCAGTGTTTCTTGTTTTGTATAATTACCTCTAAATCCCAGTTCACATTCAGATGGACAATCATCACACAGGCTGGATCCCAGCTGGTTGTTCTCCTCAAGTGTACAGACATTATTTTCAGCAGGAACTTCCTCTGCGATGGGGACACATTCCTGTTCTATGAATTCCTCTTTAATAGGAACACATTCCAGTCGAGGGACCTCTTCATCTTTAACACATGTCAGCTCTGTAACCTGCTTTAGACTTGCACACCACTCCTGGTCAAAGGACTCTTCTTGTGTATAAACTGCTTCTATCCTTGGCCCCTCCTGTGCTTCAGATTCAAGGACAGCATGGCTCTCTTTGAGATCTGTGTGAAACAAAATTGTACAAGTGCTTAATTCTAACCTTACTAGCCAGGTTCTTCTATTATACCAGAATCTAATAATTTAGATTCTGGTGTAGTAAGCAAACTCGTTAAATTTGCAGACGACACAAAAATAGGAGGAGTGGCAAACACTGTTGCAGCAGCAAAGGTCATTCAAAATGATCTAGACAGCATTCAGAACTGGGCAGACACATGGCAAATGCAATTTAATAGAGAAAAGTGTAAAGTATTGCATGCAGGCAATAAAAATGTGCATTATAAATATCATATGGGAGATACTGAAATTGAAGAAGGGAACTATGAAAATGACCTAGGAGTTTTTGCTGACTCAGAAATGTCTTCCTCTAGACAATGTGGGGAAGCTATAAAAAAGGCCAACAAGATGCTCGGATATATTGTGAGGAGTGTTGAATTTAAATCAAGGGAAGTAATGTTAAAACTTTACAATGCATTAGTAAGACCTCACCTAGAATATTGTGTTCAGTTCTGGTCACCTCGTTATTGCTGCTCTAGAAAGAATGCAAAGAAGAGCGACCAGAATTATCCCGGGTTTAAAAGTCATGTCATATGCAGACAGGCTAAAAGAATAGAATCTGTTCTTGAACAAAGAAGACTACGCGGCGATCTGATTCAAACATTCAAAATCCTAAAAGGTATAGACAATGTCGACCCAGGGGACTTCTTCGACCTGAAAAAAGAAACAAGGACTAGGGGTCACAAATGGAGATTAGATAAAGGGGCATTCAGAACAGAAAATAGGAGGCACTTTTTTACACAGAGAATTGTGAGGGTCTGGAATCAACTCCCCAGTAATGTTGTTGAAGCTGACACCCTGGGATCCTTCAAGAAGCTGCTTGATGAGATTCTGGGATCAATCAGCTACTAACAACCAAACGAGCAAGATGGGCTGAATGGCCTCCTCTCATTTGTAAACTTTCTTATGTTCTTATGTTCTTAAGAATCCTGCCCCTTTTCAGTGGGTCATTCGATGGAACAATTTAGAGGGAGCCTGTATCTTTAAATGATTATATTTTTTTACCTGCGTTTTTAGAATTATGTTCCCTCATCGCAGCAATACCCACAAACAGTGTTGCAGATAAGGTGTTGGGTCATTGAGTAATTTACTTTTCAATTTAGACACGATGGGGCTGATGTAACGATAGACGCAGTGCAAACAATTGCACTGGCAAAATCCAAATTGCCTAGCGGGCAGGCAATTACTGGTAACGTTTTATATTGCGTGGCATAAATTTTGATTAAATAGATATGCAATTGCATATTAAATGAATGTTAAATTAATATTTAATAAATATGCAATAGCTGGTTTCTTGCTAAATGTCAACCAAATGTCGATTGAAAATGTAATTGCATATCACAGCCATTTATATTCTGTTTTGTTACCATTAAATATGTAAAAAATGTATTACTATTATTATTATTATTTGTTTATTTAGCAGACACCTTTATCCAAGGCAACTTACAGAGACTAGGGTGTGTGAACTATGCATCAGCTGCAGAGTCACTTACAACTACGTCTCACCCGAAAGACGGAGCACAAGGAGGTTAAGTGACTTGCTCAGGGTCACACAATGAGTCAGTGGCTGAGGTGGGATTTGAACCGGGGACCTCCCTTGTCTTTAACCACTGGACTACACAATTTCTCATTGTTTACATCTCCTTATTGAAAATACAGTTAATCTGACTTAAATGTTAATGGAAAGTAAGGAATCATTTGTAAATTTGATATCAATTGCAGATCTATAAAATATTAATTTAATCCATTTAATATGCAATTGCATATCTATTTAATATTAATTTAGGCAATATAAAGCATTACCCAATTATTTTGCACTGCGACCTATGTTAGCTTAAGAGCAATGTAAATTTCTCCACACGCACAAATAATGAGCTGCAATCATGATAATGAGGGTCTCAATAAGTGTCGCCTCAGCCTGTGCATCGGGGTATTTAACGGCCGCACTTACAGCCCAGAGGTGAGGTGAGTTTGGAGTACAGAGAGCAGCAGGCGCTGAATGAGATCTGTGGAGAACCAAACCAAACAAATAAATATGTCTTGGCAAAGGAAAAGTTTTCTGAAGAGGAGCCGAGAGTCCTTATCCCAAACAAAGTGACTTTTGGTTTGAATATGCAGGGTCTTCACCATCTTGTCCTTCTCCAAAGGTCTTCCCTGCCTGTCCTCAACAAGACCCAAGCATCGCTGCATCAGGAAGTGTACCACAGCAGCCATGCTGAGGCCAATGAGAGGTCTCTGAAGGTGTGTGGTTTTATACAGCTCTTAATTACTCGCTTCTACAACGGTTTGTCTAGCTTTAATTAGAAGAAACTGGATGCAAAATATTTTGTATTTCAAATGAGAATAAATAAACATCACACTGTGGTTAAAAAAGCATATTTTAACCAATAAATGTAATTGATTTAACTGTGAAAGAAACAAATTGTTCTAAAATACAGGAATGTGTCTATTATTATTATTTTACAAGATATCACAGCCATTTATCTTAAGAAGATATATATAATATTGATATATAAGATATCACATTTTTACATACAATTACATTATTTTTTACACATTATTTTTACATACAATTCCCCATTCATACAGTTGGGTTTTTACTGGAGCAATCTAGGTAAAGTACCTTGCTCAAGGGTACAGCAGCAGTGTCCCCCACCTGGGATTGAACCCACGACCCTCCGGTCAAGAGTCCAGAGCCCTGACCACTACTCCACACTGCTGCCCATTAACAATAACAAGCATGTATTAAAGCATTAACAAACATGTATTAAATAAATACATTTAAACTATTAAAAGAAATAACTTCAGGGTATTTTAAAGGAAAGTGCGTGTTTGATAAACATGAAGTAACACATGTTATTTTTCCCCATGTGGAGAGTAATATTGAGTTCAAACAGGCGGAGTTTGAAATTGTTAAACAAGGAGTGACTTGGACCACAGAAGAAGACACAAATGATGGTTTTCCTTGGCTGGTATTCAGAAAGCACACTTATAGTATTGCTGAAGGGATACTGAATTTGAGAGATAACAACAATAAGGCACTATATGGACTATATTCAGAAAGCAAAGTCCGAGCTCCCTTCATAGTGGACCCTCAAAAGCGTTTGTGGAGCGAAATGGGCCTACTGTTAGAGGTGAGCAAGCCACTGACAAAAACTGCCAGTTATGCTCGATTTACCGACAGCCAATCACAGAGCAGCATTTCTCTCCATTGTGAAACACATTTCAACCCGAGTCTGAAAATAAATTACTATAAATCACTCTTACGCACGTCTAAACAAATTTCAGATTTGACATTTGAAAAAAGATTAAAGAACATTACTCACTGACATTTTTTTCATGCAACCATTAAACCCTACGTTAGCCTGAACATAACCAGCTTGTGTTACTGTAGTAATTCCAGTTTAAACCATTTTAGAGAAAGAAATACTGTTTCCAGGTATATCAGGAAACCAGTACTGCTAAACCAACAGCACTCTTATCTCGATTAAATACTTTAGTTTTTTTTACTATTATTATTATTATTATTTATTTCTTAGCAGACACCCTTATCCAGGGCGACTTACAAGATATCACATTATTTTTACATACAATTACATTATTTTTTACACATTATTTTTACATACAATTCCCCATTTATACAGTTGGGTTTTTACTGGAGCAATCTAGGTAAAGTACCTTGCTCAAGGGTACAGCAGCAGTGTCCCCCACCTGGGATTAAACCCACGACCCTCCAGTCAAGAGTCAAGAGTCCAGAGCCCCTAACCACTACTCCACACTGCTGCTCCAAATATCACATTATTTTTACTTACAATTACATTATTTTTTTACATACAATTACCCATTTATACAGTTGAGGGTTTTACTGGAGCAATCTAGGTAAAGTACCTTGCTCAAGGGTACAGCAGCAGTGTCCCCCACCTGGGATTGAACCCACAACCCTCTGGTCAAGAGTCCAGAGCCCTAACCACTACTCCACACTGCTGCCCTTTTGTCCACACTGCGAGCCTTACGGCTCAGGTTCGTTTTACCCTTTTAAAATACAGACCCAGACACAAGATTTCTGTTGCTTGTGTGCTTTTATTATTTACAATAACAAAACAAAACAAAAACCTAACTCCTACACGCAGTATTAACTGAACCATTGTAGATTCCCAAACTAAATACTGGACGGCTAAGCAGTTGCCCAGTTACAAAACAGTTTAACACCCACACAGACAAACAGAAAGGTTCCCACAGTACCTTTTACAGACCACACAGGTCTCTTCACTGTGACAGCCTCTCTCTTCACACAGACTGGTGGCTTTCATTCACAATTAGAACCAGGAGAACCATATCCTGCCTCTCTCCCGTGGCATTCTGGGGGATGTAGTCTTTTGGCTCCTCTTGAACTACATTCCCCCCCCCTAGTCTGCCACAGTGACCCAAAGATAAACAAGGCCATGCAGAGGAGAGGGGGTTCAGGGCAATGTCTGGGGTGGTGTCCCCAATATATTGTCATTGTGCGCTATTTTGTATTGTTGTCCAGTAGCTGCAGAACACTGGTACGACTGGTTTTTGCTGTAGTGCTCATTTGTAATTCTATTTAATGCGTCCAGTTTGACTGGTGCTTTTGAAACATTTATAAAAACTGTTAACTGCTCATATTTTCCTAAACCTACTTTCATGCCATGTACAGCAAGTTGGCAAGAGATCCTCTCCTCCTAACAACTCTTTGAGTCTTTGAGTTGTTTGCAATATTGAAACTGCGCTGTGACGGGATAAAGCGATCCTGGGCTGCAATTCAACCTCCCAGCCACCAGGGGACTGTGAATCAACCCCGGCGCTCCCAACAGAGATCACGTGACGTGGGTGTTGTGAAACCAAAATGGAAGTTTTGGTCGAGCGGTAGCCATCTTTGTTGGGGGCAGCAACTCAGGAATATTCCAGAACACGCTCTGATTGACAGGTTGTTTAACACTAGTTTCTGATTGGTGTACGGAAAATTGGGGTGTGTTCAAGGGAGTATAAATTGGCCTGAGTTGTCAGAACGGGGAAGATGTTTGAAAGGAGAAGGAAGCAAGAGAAAGTTAACACTTTAAAAACATTACCAGAAGATTACTCATCTATATAGAACTTTTGTTGTAGATCGGGAGAAAGACTTGGACGCCCCAGGACAAGCCGGAGAGGACCCACGAGGGGGCGCTGTTTCCCAGAAGCCTACTATTTAAACAGAAATTAATGACTCCCTAACGCAGTGTATTCCACAGGCTTTCTTCCCCTCTTTCAATAAAGCCCCCCCTCTATAGATCTGCATTCCAGTGTCACTCACCTCTCTCAGTGATGCTAGAAGGTGGGGTTTCCTCCTGCAGGATCCGCTCATTGGCCTGGTCACACCCCAGCTCAGCCACTTCCTCCTTGATCTCAACAGTCCTGTCTGCAGAAACAACCCATCGAACAGGAAGCTCTGGGCTGATGTGAGCTGCTTCCATCTCAGAAACTTCCTTCGAGTGAGGCTGATCCGTTCTCACTGAAGCAAAGGAAGACAAGACTATCCGACTGAAATCTTGTAATTGATCAGGAATGCATATGACGTGCTCTCATTTTAATCTAAATGAACTCTAACCCGCTCATCCAAAAGCTGCCTCCTGCGCTGTATGAAACAAGAAGAATTGTTCTCACAGTATTAAACTTCACATGTGAAACTATATTCTATATGCTACTGATATTTATTGCACTCTTAATTTAATATAAACTAAGTAAACCTGGGGTTCGTTTAGCTGTTCAGTTTCGTTTTGAAATGGATGTGCAGAGTGCACTGCAGTGTGGCATATAATCTGTACAGAAAGAGGTGCTGGTGCACGCATTCCAAATCATTACAAGTGTATTTGAAAGAGTATTGTACTTACTAGTGTAAGATATTTACAATCACATATTCTACATCATATACAAAGTAATAGCATGTGCAGAAACACAAATTAAAAGCAACCGCAGGACAAATTAAAAAAAAAAACGAAAAACGATAGGGCTGAGGGGGCAAGTGCCACCACCACTTTGATTACTATACACACTATTGTTCTTTGTTTTGTGATGGTTTCGCATTTAAACTGTTTAAAATTAAATTCAGGACTCCAGAAGGCCAGGTGTAGTAGCCACTAGAGGCCACTAGAGGGTGCAAAAGACACGGTGTTGAAATAAGAGTAACAGAGTCAGTGCTGGGATGAAGACAGGATTTTCATGTTCGGATATTGGCTCAATTTAAATATCCGTTCGTTTTTTAAAAAGTATTGCTCTCAACGCAGGAAGAGACAGCACAGCGGCAGGGGGCGTGGCCGTAAAACGTCAGGGTAGTTATGCCCCGCCCCATTTTGAATACGCAAGGGACTTCAATGCGTCCTTTGCTTTGCAACGGGCTCAACAGCGACGAGCCGGTTCCCAGGGGAGACCTGAGGAGCGTTCATCTAGAGCTTTCGCAACGAACTGCGTTCGCTTTGAACACGCCTAGTTCGACAGGTTTACTAAACATTCCACGAACACTTCAAATATAAAACCCGAAAGCAAAACAGCCGGATTAGCTATTTTAAAACTGGAATTCACTTTTTTTCATGTTTACATTTTTTTTTAATTTTAAGTAAACAGACCCGTATCATCATCATCATCATCATCATCATCATCATCATCATCATCATCATAAAAATAAATGCATACATATTTTATCAGAAAATACCAATATTATAAGTCACGTTATAATATTAAACATATCTGAAGTAACACTTTCGGCTTCTTAAATGTAAATATAGGAGGTTTAAAAATGATCCACCATCATTAATAAACTGAATAGTGTTTATATTGATGTTTAATTTGATGTGAAAACGATTCACACACACACACACACACACACACGCATAATTTAATGAGATGATATAATAATAATAATAATAATAATAATAATAATAATAATAATAATAATAATAGACAATTTTGTTTATTACCTTAAAAGAAGTATAACTAAATAAATAAATAAATGCATGTGTGTGTTGTCATGGCAATTGGTGATCAAAGAAATAATAAAGTCAAATAAAACTAAATAAAAATCAATAAAATAATAATATCATAGCCTTAAAGTCATAACTTCAAAGTCATAAATGCATTGCAAGTGTTATGAGGGCATGTTGCGTTGTGTTTTCAAGCGCGTCGCTACGCTGCGCTGTAAGGTTTGGAGACGGCGTGTGACGTCAGAAAGACAGCAGCCAATAGCAGCCGTCGCAGCAAGCGCCGGGTACCAGAACGCAACCAATGTCGAAGCCCTTCTTTCGCAGCCGCCAGCGTCATCTCTTACGCACGTAGCTGAAACCGCACGTCCCTGGGAGCTGACTGGCTCTCTTTAGCGCACAGAAGAGCTTCCAGGATGGATACAACTGCGTTGATCATTTTAAGAAAACGCCTGCGAGAGCTAACAATTGTATGACCTTTTTTAACTTTAATAAACTGAAGAGGTACCGGGGGCTGTGCCCTGGCAAGCCCAGGCACACACAGTAACCTGCAAAGTGAATACACTGTTGTTCCTTACCTGTTTAATTTTGAGCTCTGCTTACGGAGAAAGTGGATGCCGTTTTTTTTGTTTTTTAAATACTATATTTTAAGTCCGACCCACAAAGAAACAATTAGTAAAAAAAACTCCAACCAAACCCCACAAACCCTACCCTTTGGAATCACAAAACCCATTGAGCATGCGCGGGCACAAAGCGGACAAGAGGCGAAACTGGCGCCATTGTGGATCCATAATAGGATTTTGTATAGTAAAACATACCGCGGTAAGAGCCAACATGGCGAACCCTGCTACCCAGTTTCATAACCTCTATCCCGCCCTTACTTCAACGGAGAGGCTCAGCCAATCAGCTTCGCAAGATGGGTTTAGAATGTTTCTGCAGCCAATAAATGCACGACGGTTCCGACCAGACACGCCTACCGCTAGTGACGCTTCCATTTCAGTAAAGGAATATGGTAGAGTTTGATTTCATTATGGTGCTGTCACTGGTGGTGTTAAAGTGTTGTGTGTCCTGATTTTTAAACTATGCAGGTTATGTTGAAATGTTTTAATATATATATATATTTTTGTTCGTTTATTACCTGCTCCGATTTCCTGCACAAATAGTCTCTTTTCCGTTTAATTTGAGAACTCAGGCAGAACGAAGCTTGTGTGTGTGTCGTAGCTACAGAGAATTTGTCAATGTTATTATTTACTGAGAAAACAAACACGTTTAAGTGGTAGTGGATCTCTGCACGATTGTGAAACACGAAATGCTACATCTTTCAAAGCAAAACGAGTCTGTTTTAAGTCACTCCAATCGGTGTTTGTGAATCAAAATACAAAAAGCTGCAACAAAAATGCTGTTTAAATCCTCCTTGTTGTTATTTGTGGGTAGATGGTGTATTAATGATAACCACAACTAAAGCATTTACTGTCTATGCTTTGAATATACCTTTCTAAAACCTTAATATGTTTTGTTTCTACACATTTTGAGGCATTATGTGGAAAAAACCGGAACGTTAACCCGCTTAAATAAAATAAAAATAAAAAATCTAGCGGCTTAGCGCTCAGGTTGTTGCACATGATGTACGAGCTGCAGTGCCTTCACAATGAAGCTTCATTTGTAACAATTACCTTTTCTTCCTGTTATTTAGTAAATAAGCGATCAATATAAAAAACTGTAGGATTGTGGATCTCAATAATGATCAATAATGCTGGCGACTTGGCGTATTCAGCCGTTTCATAATTTACAGGAAATAGGGAGAGTAATAACGAAGCCTAACTGCGTTGCTTTCACTTTCCGGTGCTTGGATTTTGGAAACAACCGTTTCACGTGGGTGATTCACTTAGCAGTCTTTTTTTCTGTTTTTGTAAATAATTAAATTCTTTTAAGCTCTAGAACATCACAAAGACTTCTCAGTTACACAACCCGCCCCAGCCCACCCCAGCCCACCCCAGCCCAGCCCAGCCCAGCCCAGCCCAGCCCAGCCCAGCCCACACCAGCCCACACCACACACACACACACACACTCAATGTCCACCTGTACTCGTTAGATGAGGTCACATTATCTGTAATTACTGTATATTGAAATGTACTTTATTTTCACATTTCAATTTCGAACAATATTTAACTAAATACAAAAAAAACTACGTTATAAGTGACAGTAAGAGCTGACAAAAAAGACGTGAAATTGTCAGGTAAGACCAACACAGCACTCTTACTTCACCCATGTTCTGACAAGGCTTTCCAGCACACACTGCTTAACTGGTACAGTATTATTATTAATTTCTTAGCAGACGCCCTTATCCAGGGCGACTTACAATTGTTACAAGATATCACATTATTTTTTACATACAAGTACCCATTTATACAGTTGGGTTTTTACTGGAGCATAAAGTACCTTGCTCAAGGGTACAGCAACAGTGTCCCCCACCTGGGATTGAACCCACAACCCTCTGGTCAAGAGTCCAGAGCTCTAACCACTACTCCATACTGCTGCCCTATGTAGGTGGGTCCACTTCAGACAACATGTGTAGTCACCACCACTGGGCAGGTCAGTGGGCTGCTGAGGATTGAAACGTTCTCTGAAACAGCCTAATATGCCTTTGATCAATCTTGGTCCTGGGGACCCTCCTCTGTCTGCTGTTACTTTTTTTCCCCAACTCAATGTATTTATTGAACACGCAATTAAACTAACAATTGGCCTAATCAAAGCTGTTGAATGATTTGAAACAGATGGGGGTTTCAAGTTATGTATAAAATTGAATAGAACTTGAAATCTCCAACTTCTTATAAGGTGAAGAACAGTTTAAAAATGTTATTGACCTAATTTAAAAATGATCTAGATGTATAAAGGAATAGAATAAAAAGCATGTATATATATAAAAAAACATAGTTCTCTACTTTCTAGTTTTGATTATTACATTATATGTCAGTCCACAATACAAATTTCAAAGTACAAAGAAATATGAATCATTCATAGTGTCTCCTTACATTACAATCAAATAAACACAATTACAAATAAACTTAATAATGAATATATACAATCAAACAGAGATGTGGTGTTACAATTTATCAATATTTATTTAGCAGGCGCCTGCTTTATCCAAGGCAACTTACAGAGACTAGGGTGTGTGAACTATGCATCAGCTGCAGAGTCACTTACAATTACGTCTCACCCGAAAGAGGGAGCACAAGGAGGTGAAGTGACTTGCTCAGGGTCACAGAATGAGTCAGTGGCTGAGGTGGGATTTGAACCGGGGACCACCTGGTTACAAGCCCTTTTCTTTAACCACTGGACCACACAGCCTCTCTTCATGCATATACTTATAAATAAACATAGTTCTAAAGTTTAGAGTTTCACAAAATGAATTATCTATATATTAGATGTTTGTGTTGCCTTTTTAAACAGAAAATACAAATAGAAAGTTTTTATTGCACCAAAAAAACTGTGCAGGTGATCTGGGAATGTGGGTGTGTGAGTGACAGCTGCCACACCAATCAAATCCACTATCTTCAAAGGGAACCGCCTATCAATCAAGCTGCATAAGTAAACAGAGACCGCCCTGGCAGGTTCGTAAAGGGCTTGGCTGTCTCTATACAAAGTTTGACGCAGTTTAATGATGGAATGCTGCAGTTACACAGCTGAGAAGGGACGTATAGCACACAATGGAACATGGTGCCTGCCCAAAGAGCACTAGGGGAATCAAGCAGAGGGGTTAAAAGCTTCCTCCCAGCCTGCTATTGTGTCACAGGAATTTAGAAACACAGCTGAGTTTCGTTTCTGGTGAAGCTGCTTGAGTCAGTGCGGGGGTGGGGCTAGAGTACAGGAGAGAGACCGATATAAAAAGCATGTTATATTTAAAAACAAAACTATTTACAAAATAGTTTTCCTGTCTAAATGTACTTGAAATAGAACTAGAATAGTCTCTGAAAATTCTGTTTACAATAAAAATAGAAAACATTATTTCTGTTTTAAAAAAGGTATTCTGTAAACAGAAAAAAAATGTCATGCCGATCTCTGCTTAACCCTGGACCCAGTCCAAGGGTCACAGTAAGTGAAAAACAAATTGAGTTTCGTTTCTTGTGAAACTGCCTCAGTGTGGGGAGGAGCTGTGAGAAGCAGGAGCTTTTCTGTATAGAAGACACAGACACAGACACAGAGACTGAGAGACTTCCTGTGTGCTCTATTAAAAACTACAGGGAGAAGGCAGAAGGAAGAAAGAAAGATGAAGGGAGAAGGAAAAAGGAAGAAGGTGAAAAGGGAGAAGAAAGTTGGAGCTCTGTCTCCCGCCTCCGTCATGGCAGAGGTGATCAGCGAGGAGCAGTTTGTCTGCTCGGTGTGTCTGGAGATATTGAAGGAGCTGGTCACTATTCCATGTGGACACAGCTTCTGTACGGGGTGCATTAAGAAGGTCTGGGATCAGGCTGAAGGCACAGCAGCAGCAGCAGCAGCAGCAGACTCCTATAGCTGCCCCCAGTGCAGAGCCCTCTTCTCCCCCAGGCCTGTTCTGGGCAGGAACACCGTGATGGCTGAAGTTGTGGAGAAACTGAGGAAGAGCCCCAGGGGAGGGGGAGAGGAGCTCAAGCCTGGTCCTACTGCTGCTGCTGGGTCTGGAGGTGAGGAGGTGCCCTGTGATTTCTGCACCGGCATGCACAGCAAAGCCCT
>CM060294.1:3227108-3274608 GCA_030684275.1 Acipenser oxyrinchus oxyrinchus
ACAACCTCAAGTTTGATACATTTCACCTGCTTTCCACAAAGAATGACACTTTGTATGAAAACAAACCAATGAACATAAACTGCTAAATAAGCACCACAATTCTTGTGAATGTCAAAAGTAGAAATATGTAGTAAAGTTTTAAACATGTTTGCACTGATAATCACGAATAAACCAAAAAAACGGGTGGCGCCTCGCTTTCATCATGACAAATTTATTGTCGGTGAAAATCTGTTGATCTTTGATTCCATGTATAGCAATTGACTAAAAATTTCTTTCCATATAAATGCAGATTTAAGCAATGTAACATTTTAAGTAATCTTTGGTTTCCCCTAGCCCAGCTCTCGCTGATTCTCAAATTTCTTTACTTCTCAAAAGGTTCCAACGTACTGCAGCTTTCATGTCTAAGCCTTGTTTGCCCATTACAGTAGATATACTTATTCACTGGTTCTTAAGACGTTCAGAATTCACTGCTTCCTCTTGCCATTTCCACTCTCTCATTCATCCGTGCATCAGAGACTTACCTATTCCCTCAAACGATACTCTGACCTTCCTTTAAAAAAAAAGAGCAAAACCAATCAAGAGAGGAAAGGTTCTGTGACAGGGTGGCTAATCTCCCGATTAGCAACAAATTAGTCACTTAATTCGGGAAATGGCACCTTCTGCACAAACAAAAACACACGGCTACGTCGTCTCATAAATAAATACATTTCTAAATAAATACAAAACCACACGGCGCCTCGCCGTCATAAATAATAAATACATAAACAAACAAACAAATACAAAATAACACAGGGGTGGAGGGGGAAACCCCATTCTAAAAATAAATAAACAGAACACTGTACAGGTCTCCTTGCCCTGTTACAGTCTCCTTGATTTATTTCAGAATAAATTCAATAATAAGTCCTTACGAATCCCTCTCTTCCTTTCATCAAATTCGTCGTTTGAAAATGTAAATGAAAACAGAAAATCGTCACCTGCCGCTGGCTTATCTTTTACCTCCTCCAAATCCTGTTCAGATCCGGGTTTCCAGCAGAGAAGTACTCAGGTCCTTCTTTTTCCAATAGGAGCAGCATCATCAGCCTCCCACTGCAGAATTCCAGATCACCTCATCAAACAACTCTATCGGTGGTCATCAGAAGCATATCAATTATATATCAGAACTTGACGCCAACATCCTTAAAAGGCTTTCGCTCAATTTAATACTTAAATCTATGCCACAGCATTGGGACCTGCTTGGATCTTTTGGGGTCTCCTGCCTCATCCAAATGGCCAGGTAATGGTCCCTCAAACCAAGATTTCCATTACATGAGAGTAGATGTTAAAACTTCATGCTGATTTGAACTTGGCTCTCGCCAAGATAAGCACCAACTAAGACGTAGCTTCACAGTAAACTAATGTGATCCATATGTGTCTCCATCCATTTGCGCTTCCTTCCATATGATGATGTAGATATCCTTCTGTCTGGTGTTGATGGCTGAAGTGTAATGCTGGCTCCAGGGATCAGCTTATTTTGCCTCCCTAGCGCATCAGCACACACAACGGCTGCGATGCTGGCTCCGGGGATCAACCATAGTGCGGTCTCCCCAGCGCATCAGCATGACAACCGTCTGGATTGAGCTAAGTAGGGTACATCTCTGGGGTCTTCAAGTGGGCACCTTCCATCCTCGGTGTTTCGTCGACTAGCCCACGACACCTCAAGAGGGCTCGACGGTGATTCTGGCGTCCCAGCATCACCCCCTCCGTCCCCACTCAACTCAGCCCAGCTTACTTACCTGTATATCAGCCTTTCTTTCTTTCTATTGTGCTTGAGATCCCCAGCCAGAATCTTTCCGTCTCAACCACAGCCAGTTGCTGCTCCTCTCTGCTGCTTCAGATAAGTTCTTCACTGTGCGACGCAACTCTTGGCCATTGAATCCGACATCTCTGAGAAACCGGGTTGTAGAGTGTGCCACAAATCCTCGACATCCCACTTCCACTGGGTAAACCCAGACTCTCCATCCTCGCTGTTCCGCTTCAGTGGCTAGTTGAGCATACCGCAGTTTCTTCCTCTCATACGCCTCATCTACAGCATCCTCCCATGGCACTGTTAACTCCACCAGGTAAACAAGGCGTGCTGATCCAGACCACAAGACAATATCTGGTCGAAGGTTTGTGGTGGCAATCTCAGGTGGAAAAATAAGCCGTTGACCAACATCCGCCAGCATTTTCCAGTCTCTAGCAGCTTCCAGTTGTCCTGGGCGAGGATTGGTTTTAACACCTTTTCTTGGTGGTTGCTCTCCTGGGCGGAGGAATGTTGTCTTTTGTGTGTAATGTTTTGATGGAACAGGTGGCAACTTATTGGTCATGTTACGCTTGTCTTCCAATGCTAAGGCCAAACATCGCAGCACCTGGTCATGGCGCCAAGTAAACCGTCCTTGGCTAAGAGCCACCTTACATCCTGTCAAAATGTGCCTTAATGTTGCAGGTGATGAACACAAAGGACATGAGGGATCCTCTCCTACCCAGAGGTTTAGGTTCTGTGGTGATGGGAGAACATCATATGTTGACCTTATAAGGAAACTGATCCTGCTCTGTTCCATTGACCATAGGTCTTGCCAGCCAATCTTGCGTTGTTCCACACTCTCCCATCTCATCCATTCTCCCTGCTTGCCCTGGGAAATGGCCTTTATACACCTCATCCTCTCCTCCTGCTTTTGCACCTCGTTGACTACAAGCTTCCTCCGTTGCGCTGGGGCTGCCTTGTGCCATGTAGGAGGAGCTGAACTGAGACCAAGACCCCTCTTCCATGCTGAACTTGCCCCATGATATCACCAATTCGAAGGGCAGCCTTTGCATCCTCCACAGCTTTCTTTGCCACCCACTTTCTTCCAGTTTTCAACACAGGTGCTGCCTCCCTTACGCATTTGTCGCGTGACTCTACTAATGTCATTTCCAGTCGGACCTTGGCGCACTTAAACTCCTCGGTTAGAGCGGAGACAGGTAGCTGCAGTATTCCTTTACCATAAAGTCCCACTCTGCTGAGGCAGCGTGGAACTCCCAACCATTTCCTGATGTGTGAACTGATTAAAGCTTCCAGCTTCTCTACTGTTGTCAAAGAAACCTCGTACACAGTCAGTGGCCACAGCAGCCGTGGCAGTAGGCCAAACTGAAAGCACCAGAGTTTTAGTTTGCCTGGTAAAGCGCTGCTGTCTATGCTCTTCAACCCTTCCACAGCTTGTTGTCTAACTTCTCCCACACGAACTGTGTCCTTTAGATCCCCGTCGTACCATCTCCCAAGGCTCTTCACTGGCTTCTCAGACACTGTTGGTATTGCCTCACCATTAATGAAGAACGTTTTATCTACTACTTTACCTTTAATTATAGAGATGCTCCTTGATTTAGTGGGCTTGAATTGCATTCGTGCCCATTCAATGTTATTGGTTAATTTGCCCAATAACCGATTAGTGCAGGCTACTGTTGTAGTCATGGTTGTCATGTCATCCATGTATGCTCGAATTGGTGGTAGTCGCATTCCAGAAGCCAAGCTCTCCTCCCACTACCCATTTTGATGCCCTAATGATTACTTCCATTGCCATGGTAAAAGCCAGTGGAGAAATGGTGCATCCTGCCATTATTCCAACTTCTAGGCATTGCCATGTAGTGCTGAATTCTGAAGTTGAGAAACTAAATTGCAAATCTCCAAAGTAGGCTTTGACTAGATTTGTTATTGTCATTGGTACACTGAAAAAATCAAATGCTGCCCAAAGAAGTTCATGTGGCACTGAACCATATGCATTAGCCAAATCCAGGAATGTCACATGGAGCTCCTTCCTCTCCTTTTTAGCTGATTGAATTTGTTGCCAGATCACATTGATGTGTTCTAAGCATCCTGGGAAACCTGGAATGCCCGCTTTTTGTATTGAAGTGTCAATGAAGCAGTTCTTTAATAGGTAAGTTGACAATCTCTGAGCAATAATGCTGAAGAAAATCTTGCCTTCTACGTTTAATAGGGAAATAGGGCGAAACTGACTGATGCTGCTAGAATCTTTTTCTTTAGGTATAAAGACTCCACCTGCTCGGCGCCATGCTCTTGGTACAACCTGTTTTTCCCATGCTACTTTCATCAGTTTCCACAGGATTCAGTAGAACTCCTGAAGCGCTCTTGTACACTCTGTACGGAACTCCATTAGGCCCTGGAGATGATGAAGCCCTTGCTTTTTCACAGCTTGCTCTACTTCTTTCCACTTAGGTGCACAGTCCTCCATTTGGTATTCTGGTGGATTGATAGGTGGGATGTCTGAAGGAATTGACATAGGCTCCTGCCTTTTTGAATCTGTATCGTTTCCTCCAAATATCTCTCCAACTCAAACTTAGATGCTTTTAGTGTGCCATTCTTCTCACTGGTGAATAACTTCTTTACAAATTTGAATGGGTCTTTATAAAAGTTAGTTCTCGCACGCTCCTTCTTTTTGTAGCGTTTCCGTGGCGCTCAGCTCTGCGCAATGTTGCAAGCTTATGTTTTATGACCCCTTGTAAGAGATTGAGTCCCTCCTTCTGACTTTCTTCTGCTCTTCTCCATTGCTTCCTCAGCTGTCTCCTTTCTCTAACTAAGCGTTCAATCTCCTGCTGCCGTCTAGACTTTCCAGGAATAGTTTGTACTTTTTCCTTCCTTTTTCAACTCCAAACCTCTCGCTTCCATATCGTAGATGATGTCCCCAAATTTATCCAGTTTCTTTTCAACTGTTCCACTTAACCTTTCCAATGCAAAGCAGAGATCTGTGTTTACTGTGTCCCATGCAGTTTTCTCACAAGCTCTTGGCCATTTAACTCCAGGCTTGTGCCCGTTGAGGTTCTTTTCTCTCTTACGCTGGTTTGTCTGCCCGGGTTCACAAGGATCATTAGGTTCATCACTAACTGTGTCCATGCAAGTCCTCCTCACATCTATGACAGGGGTGCTGATATCCTGCGAACTGTGGTTTGCTTCCTGTCGCTGGATTTCATTCGACTGACTTGACTGACTTCGTAAGAAGTACTGATCAATGCGAGGCCCTTGTCCCTTCTCCCTCAAGCATTTCATTCTCCCTTGATGAATCTTCAAACCCCTGACTGTTGTCGCCTTGCTCCAGCCGCAGACACAAACCTGGAGTTCCATGTCTTTGCTAACTGCAGATCTTGAACTAGTCTTTTGTGAAGTACTCTCTATACTCATATCCGTTTCCGTTCCTAAGTCCTTAACCGTGTTGTCCAACGTTGAGTCATCTTCGCCCCGCTCTCGCAGACTCTAGGGGTATTTTCCTGTTTAATTTCTTTGAAGCCTTGGGCGGGTGTCTCCAGCATCCTGTAAACACAGAGCTGGATACTGCCGACAAGGGTAGCTAACCCTGCCAGCCCCAATGGGGTCTCTTTCCTCCAGTCAGCTGTCTCTCCAGGCTGTCACGAGGTCTTTCCCTTGTTGCCAGCTGCACTATTCACAGCAGTCACTGGGCGTATCCAGATCTTCATGATTTCCATTACATGAGAGTAGATGTTAAAACTTCATGCTGATTTGAACTTGGCTCTCGCCAAGATAAGCACCAACTAAGACGTAGCTTCACAGTAAACTAATGTGATCCATATGTGTCTCCATCCATTTGCGCTTCCTTCCATATGATGATGTAGATATCCTTCTGTCTGGTGTTGATGGCTGAAGTGTAATGCTGGCTCCAGGGATCAGCTTATTTTGCCTCCCTAGCGCATCAGCACACACAGCGGCTGCGATGCTGGCTCGGGGATCAACCATAGTGCGGTCTCCCCAGCGCATCAGCATGACAACCGTCTGGATTGAGCTAAGTAGGGTACATCTCTGGGGTCTTCAAGTGGGCACCTTCCATCCTCGGTGTTTCGTCGACTAGCCCACGACACCTCAAGAGGGCTCGACGGTGATTCTGGCGTCCCAGCATCACCCCCTCCGTCCCCACTCAACTCAGCCCAGCTTACTTACCTGTATATCAGCCTTTCTTTCTTTCTATTGTGCTTGAGATCCCCAGCCAGAATCTTTCCGTCTCAACCACAGCCAGTTGCTGCTCCTCTCTGCTGCTTCAGATAAGTTCTTCACTGTGCGACGCAACTCTTGGCCATTGAATCCGACATCTCTGAGAAACCGGGTTGTAGAGTGTGCCACAAATCCTCGACATCCCACTTCCACTGGGTAAACCCAGACTCTCCATCCTCGCTGTTCCGCTTCAGTGGCTAGTTGAGCATACCGCAGTTTCTTCCTCTCATACGCCTCATCTACAGCATCCTCCCATGGCACTGTTTAATGCCAAATTGTTTCCAGTTAACCTTCACATAACTCGCATTTTTTGCCTTTGCATTATCGTAAATTAAATCTTTAAACTCATATTCTTTGTCCTGAACTACTGAACCCATAACATTTGCACTCTCTTTTTTATTTTCAATATTTAGTGAATACAACAAACGCTTATGATTTGCGACCAAGTATCGGAGAAGCAGGTTTAACAGGTAAGACTGGGAAATACATTTCATTAGGAGATACATCCTACCTTTTTAGTAATGGCTGGATGAAGTTACATTCAGTTCAGAAATATTTCTCATAAGTGAGGCAATGATCAGATTAGCTTGCTCAGTGATGTGTCCCATGAATATAATTGTACCAACATGTCCTGTGTATCTGCAAGAATATTCTTAAACATCTTCATTATTTCCCTTTTTGCAGTGGCTTCAGAACCAAAGAACAGAGCAGAGTTTTTAAAATGTAAGTCTGTTTTACTGGAGCATTTCATTGAAAGATGTTCTGCTTCCTTTATGAGAACCAAACTCTACAGAGCAAGGGCACCCAACTGCACCTAATAAGACTGCAATTCCATCAAGGGGTTCTGGTTCATGATTGGTTTATCAAGATTGAACTGCTGTCTTCTATGTGCAGTGCTGGAGTGTCTTATTCATTACGATACACAGTAACAGAATATTGTGAACAATTGTGGAGCTTTGCTGAGGAATGAAATCTGCAGACAGAGAGTCTGGAATTAAAGGCCATGTTGAGGGTGTCTGGCAACAATAACTAAATCACTTGGTACTTAAAACAACACCACATATCACCTATCTCTTTATTAGGATCAAATGAAACTGGGTATTCATGATCTACCACAAAAAAGTCACGACCTATATATGTGTTTCTCTTTTTATATTGTCATATTTAGAGAATTAAACGCATGTAAGACTCTGCAACATGGATACATTTTGTTAAGAGTACAGCCTCCTCTTTTCATGTGAAGGAATGGCTGGAGATTTATATTCTGATTATTTCTGACAAGGGGGAATGATCAGATCTGTCCCCTAAATGAAGAAAATGATTATAATGCTGCCATTTTTTGTGCAGTTAATAATATTTAACTGTTTAAATAGAGAATGAAGTTTCTCGGGCCACTTTTGTGTACTTGTAGAATTTCTCTCTGTATTTCAATTTTGTATCTGGCAAAGTATTTTATTTTTCAAAAGCTGATGTCAATCTGAATGTATAAATTACTGAATGAAAATAATGTTAAACTATAAGGTTATTAGAAAATGAAATGTTACTAATAATATGTAATTGTATGTAAAAATAATGTGATATCTTGTAACAATTGTAAGTCACCCTGAATAAGAGTATCTGCTAATAAATTAATAATAATAATAATAATAATAATAATAATAATATTATTATTATTATTATTATTATTATTATTATTATTATTATTATTATTATTATTATTATTATTATCACAAACACTAACACTAACCATACTCTTCTCTAAAATCAGATTCCTGTCAGCTCACACTGGACCCCAACACAGCGTACACAGAGCTCAGGCTGTCTGAAGGGAACAGAAAAGTGACATGGGTGAGAGAACCCCTGCCATATCCTGATCACCCAGAGAGATTTGACTGTGAGCTCCAAGTGCTTTGCACAGAGGGTCTGTCTGGGACTCGCTGTTACTGGGAAATTGAGTGGAGTGGCTGTGGGATTGAAATAGGAATCACATATAAAGGAATCAGCAGGAAAGGAGGGGATACTTCCTGTCAACTTGGAAGAAATAACAAGTCCTGGAGTTTGTGGTGCTCTGTTTTAGATGGTCTCTTTGCCTGGCACAATAACAAAGAGATTAAAATAACTGCCCCCCGCTCCTCCAGAATAGGAGTGTACCTGGACTGTCCTGCTGGCACTCTGTCATTTTATAGCGTCTTTCCTGATGACACAATGACCCTCCTGCACAGATTCTACACCACATTCACTGAGCCGCTCTATCCTGGGTTTAGGCCTTATTTCATGGGTTCTATAAATATCTGTCAGCTGTAATAGGCTGCTGTTTTGTTGTACTTCTGTTTTAAATTTGCAGACTGACAGATCCTGGATTCCCTGTGCTGTCTGTTTAATTGCTGTAGTTCGCTTTTCAAATCAAATGTATTTGGTGGATCTGTACACAAAGGCACAACAAGTGATTCAGGCGGTCACTGTTTAAATATAGTACCGTGAGAGTTCTGATTTACATATCTGATTTATATTCTTTTAGTGTTACAAGTGTAATTTGTATAAATTACGTGTGTATAGTTTGGGTGTGCAGAAACTCAATACTTGTTATTGTCTTTAAGAAGTATTTATCAGCAGATATTAATAAATCCATTCATTAACATGTTGATTTCAATACAAGAAAAGCTGTCCTCCCTCACTTTTACAATTGAGTACCAATCAATGGTGATTCACTTCTGCGCCGAGTGTTTTAAAAGCCGGTTGGAAGATTATTTTCTGCACACCCGACTACACCGGGTTATTTCACAGAGACATTGAGTTCCATTTTATTATATAATGAAAAGCTTGAAATGTAAAATACATTTTAATGTAATGCCCTTATTAAAGAGGAACTTCTGTACATAACGATGTAACTGTTTCTGTGCTTCTTTTGTCTTTTACAGTGTGAATGAATTAAGAATGTATGTCTGCTTTATAAAATGGCAAGAATAGAGGGAGCAGTCTCAAGTGCCCCTGCCTGTGCATAGAGGTCTCCACACCAGCACAGCTTGGAACTGGTTCCAACTTTTAAAACTGGTTGACCAACAATTACTTTAATAAGTGCAATAACATACTCTGGGGTGTTGTAATATGTTCCAGACTCTGCAGGTCTAGGCTTTTTAATGGCACTTGGCTTCGCCTCGTGTTGAACCACACCCTCAGGCATTGGACCACATCTGAACACCCTGGGGTGTGCTATTGCTTTCCTGAACTGCCCCTCACAGGTGATATTGTGTCTTTAGGGGGTGTTGTGTAAATAGAGCCAGTTAAAGAGGTGCTGAAAGATCCAGGGCAGGGTTTAGACTGCTTTACACTGCCCCCTACAGGTGAGACTGTGCCTTTTCAAGCAGGGTGGGTGTGGTGTAAATAGAGCCCAGTTAGACAGGAGCTGAGAGACCCAGAGCAGGGGTTAGACTGCTTTACACTGCCCCCTGTAGTAGCGAATGTGCCTTTACAAGCAGCGGGAGGGTGTAGTATAAACAGAATATAGTTATTTTTAAAACAACTTGCAGACACAAGTACATTCAATAAACTTTTTTTATTATTATTCTACTGTTTGCATCCAGGTGATAACTAATTTTAATTTTGTTTCCATTTTTTTAATTAACTTGATGAAGTCGGTATTATCTTTACGCCAGATGTTTATTGTGACACCAATGGCAACAAAAATATTTTCACACAAAAATGAAATATCCTTGTGGTTTCCCTACCTGCAAACAAAACGGTGACCACTCAGAAACTGTACAGAAAATAAAACAGTAGAAAATAAATAACAATCCTCAGATTATTTTTCTCATCTTCTCACCAACCCTTTTGTCTTCCAGCTTGCTCTTTATATCGGCTACAGCTGGGACCCTGATTGCTAAATTGGCTGTTAACTTTCCAGCTGTAGCCAATTCTTTTCCCACAATCATTTATCTCAGAAACCCCTTATTAAGCACAATACTGGCCACTAGTGGCCATTACATATCCCACAGGTAAAAATACATTTAAATAACCAGTGTTCTTTTATCTTTGTTATTCTGTTGATGGGGATAGCTCCTCTCCCTGTCACAACAGGTCTAGTGGATCCCATAACACATGATGTGGGCTGTCAATCACATTGAAACGATCTGTACTCTGCAAACTGCACTTACCCTGAGAGACTGGAGTAGATGGGGGTCTCGAGGAGTCTGCTTCTGTAAAAGAGAAAAAGAAGAAACAAAGCCAGATTCCTGCTGTGGGTTATGAATCATACTGAACGGATTGCACTAGATACCTTGAAAGACCTGGTGGACAGGCGGGTCAGCAGCCATTGCTAGCTCTGCAGCATCCCCGCCACCTTCTCCAACATGCCCTCCCAGTTCAGCTGCACGAACGCCTCCATCGCCAGGTACACCCCCAGCACTTTGAGCCCGACTGTTCCAGCGCCTGAGGGCAGGGCAGCAGTGTGGAGTAGTGGTTAGGGCTCTGGACTCTTGACCGGAGGGTCGTGGGTTCAATCCCAGGTGGTGGACACTGCTGCTGTATCCTTGAGCAAGGTACTTTACCTAGATTGCTCCAGTAAAAACCCAACTGTATAAATGGGTAATTGTATGTCAAAATAACGTGATATCTTGTAACAATTGTAAGTCGTCCTGGATAAGGGCGTCTGCTAAGAAATAAATAATAATAATAATAATAATAATAATAATAATAATAATGTGTTAGTGCCTTTCTCAGCCAGCTCCCTGCCAGTAACTTCCCATTCTTGGCCCAGCACCTGGTGCCAAGGAAACTTTCTCAAAGCACTGTAAACAGGACCTCAGCACAGTCACGTCTCTGTCATTGGTCACAACCACGTTGAGGTCGTCAGCTTACGCTGAGAGACGGATGGACTTGGCCGAGGCGAGGCGGGCACAGCCAGGCCCGAGACGCTCCCTCAGAGCGCAGCCCCCTGTCTGATTCCTCTCTGCACTGGGAAAGGCTGGCTCAGACTGTTACTTCACCTGACAAGGCTGAAAACACAAGTATAAAAGTTTAATATAAGACATAAAAACAGGACCAAAACCCCAACGCCTCCAGTGTGTGGAATAAGAAGCTATGGTCAACCCTGTCAAAAGCTTTCTCCTCAAAAACAGAGCACCCTGGCACACAGTGGGGTAGATTTTCAAATCTAAGAAGTCTAAAGTTACACTTTTTCTTAGACGGCTACATTATCGTCATGATTTTCAATAATTACTTTGGTAAATTGATGTTTGCAGATGCCTAAGTCTGCTATTTATAGTAGCGACGGCTAACTTATAAGAACATAAGAACATAAGAAAGTTTCCAAACGAGAGGAGGCCATTCAGCCCATCTTGCTCGTTTGGTTGTTAGTAGCTTATTGATCCCAGAATCTCATCAAGCAGCTTCTTGAAAGATCCCAGGGTGTCAGCTTCAATGGTTCCAGACCCTCACAATTCTCTATGTAAAAAAGTGCGTCCTATTTTCTGTTCTGAATGCCCCTTTATCTACTCCATTTGTGATCCCTTGTTTTTTTTCAGGTCGAAAAAGTCCCCTGGGTCGACATTGTCAATACCTTTTAGAATTTTGAATGTTTGAATCAGATCACCGCGTATTCTTCTTTGTTCAAGACTGAATAGATTCAATTCTTTTAGCTTGTCTGCATACGACATGCCTTTTAAACCCGGGATAATTCTGGTTACTCTTCTTTGCACTCTTTCTAGAGCAGCAATATCCTTTTTGTAACAAGGTTCTCATAGACATCTAAAGGTAACTGCAATTATCAAAGATTTTGACTTTAGTCAGCCCTCCGTCTATTCAAATTATTTAGTTGTGTTGTAATGTATGCAATTCAGCAGGAAGTGATGTATTTCATCTATAGTTAGATGGCGGCTACATCCGTTACCTATTTGTGAACAGATCTATGCATGTCTTTATTGCACACAATGGCAAGCAGCAATGAGGCTGGGATGTCTGGTACAGCATCCAAAAAACATCTAAAAATATAATAAAAAATTCACAAAAGAAAAAATTAAGTATTAGTTGATGAAATTCTGGAAATATAGAAATCATGTGGGACGGAGACAAATATTACAAACCAGGGCTGGGAAACTGTGTTACAAAAGATACATGAGGTTCCCAGACAAAATGAAAAAGTGAGAGAATAAAATAGAGATGGAGAGACATTAGGCAAAATGCAAAATACAAAAGCAGCTTAAATAGCCTCATCTACCAAAAAAGAGCAGACTATTACATCATTGACCCCTCTTGAAGAAAAAGCCCTTGGAACTATTCCTCGTATCAATTTGGAAGGAATTTCCGGAGTAGATGTATTTGCCAAAACACAAAATCAAAGTGGTAGCCTAAGTTAAATGTCACCAAAATGAATCAGATGAATCCATTACTGTATTTGTCAGTAGGCTATTCGTTTTTAAATAAACACGCATTTCACAGGTGCTGCGATAACGTAATGTTTAGTAGAAAGTAAAAAAAAATTAACAAGCTGACACTTAATCATTGAATTTACATGTCACACCCATCTTGCTTGTAATAATCCACTGAAATAAAATAAAAGTAACCATGATAAAGTTGGCTTGATATACAATGGCATCTCATAGACGCATATAGTAATCCGACACAAATGTAGTAAACTTCATATCCCAAACTAAATCAACTTTAATTTAAAGATGACCCATTGTGAATTATTTCACAACCTCAGTGAATTATATTCACTATACTGAAACATTATTTACACTCCATTGCAGGCTATTCATTTATCAAGCGTTTGGTTTTATTTATTTGCTACAGAACAATTTTATTTGATGCTTTTGTATTTCGGTATGGTGTGTAGATGTTTATGAAAATGAGTTAACTGCTGTGTAGACTGCAAACTCCAAATTGTGAGGGTCTGGAACCAACTCCCCAGTAATGTTGTTGAAGCTGACGCCCTGGGATCCTTCAAGAAGCTGCTTGATGAGATTCTGGGATCAATAAGCTACTAACAACCAAACGAGCAAGATGGGCTGAATGGGGCCTCCTCTCGTTTGTAAACTTTCTTATGACATTTAGACATAACCAGACATAACAAGATACATTATTGGACCCCTCAAATCAAACGAGGCACAAACACGACGCAATTGGACAACATTTCACATGGTCTCAATCGTTCACATGGACAGGCACTCAGGACATAGACAAAACACGGAACAGCGACACAAAACAATACAACACACAACACTTACAAATACAGTACAGATCGCTGCAATATGTTCCACTGTTTCTTGTTCGCTACAATTACTACATAACCCATTCTAGTTTCTTCATCCCTGTTTTTCCCTTTCCCCATATGTTTGTATTCCCCTACTTTTGAGTGATTTTTACAATAAAATCTCCCCTTTCCACTGTTTTGCTTTTCAACTCTGTCTCCGTTGTTCTGCAAGCTTATAAACAAAAAGTGAAAAGTGACAAATACTAAATATATAAGAAAACGAAAAATACTAAAGTGAATAATACATCTCTATTAGTGCACAAAAATGTATAAAAAATAAGCATTTCGTTTGTGAAAATAATTCAATAAAGCAATTAATTACTAAAAGTGCCCCCCTGCAACAAAAGCATGGTAAAGCACAGAGAGGTCTGGTAAAGCATAGGGAAGCATTGTAAAGCACAGAGAGGTCTGGTAAAGCATAGGGAAGCATTGTAAAGCACAGAGAGGTCTGGTAAAGCATAGGGAAGCATTGTAAAGCACAGAGAGGTCTGGTAAAGCATAGGGAAGCATTGTAAAGCACAGAGAGGTCTGGTAAAGCATAGGGAAGCATTGTAAAGCACAGAGAGGTCTGGTAAAGCATAGGGAAGCATTGTAAAGCACAGAGAGGTCTGGTAAAGCATAGGGAAGCATTGTAAAGCACAGAGAGGTCTGGTAAAGCATAGGGAAGCATTGTAAAGCACAGAGAGGTCTGGTAAAGCATAGGGAAGCATTGTAAAGCACAGAGAGGTCTGGTAAAGCATAGGGAAGCATTGTAAAGCACAGAGAGGTCTGGTAAAGCATAGGGAAGCATTGTAAAGCACAGAGAGGTCTGGTAAAGCATAGGGAAGCATTGTAAAGCACAGAGAGGTCTGGTAAAGCATAGGGAAGCATTGTAAAGCACAGAGAGGTCTGGTAAAGCATAGGGAAGCATTGTAAAGCACAGAGAGGTCTGGTAAAGCATAGGGAAGCATTGTAAAGCACAGAGAGGTCTGGTAAAGCATAGGGAAGCATTGTAAAGCACAGAGAGGTCTGGTAAAGCATAGGGAAGCATTGTAAAGCACAGAGAGGTCTGGTAAAGCATAGGGAAGCATTGTAAAGCACAGAGAGGTCTGGTAAAGCATAGGGAAGCATTGTAAAGCACAGAGAGGTCTGGTAAAGCATAGGGAAGCATTGTAAAGCACAGAGAGGTCTGGTAAAGCATAGGGAAGCATTGTAAAGCACAGAGAGGTCTGGTAAAGCATAGGGAAGCATTGTAAAGCACAGAGAGGTCTGGTAAAGCATAGGGAAGCATTGTAAAGCACAGAGAGGTCTGGTAAAGCATAGGGAAGCATTGTAAAGCACAGAGAGGTCTGGTAAAGCATAGGGAAGCATTGTAAAGCACAGAGAGGTCTGGTAAAGCATAGGGAAGCATTGTAAAGCACAGAGAGGTCTGGTAAAGCATAGGGAAGCATTGTAAAGCACAGAGAGGTCTGGTAAAGCATAGGGAAGCATTGTAAAAGCACAGAGAGGTCTGGTAAAGCATAGGGAAGCATTGTAAAGCACAGAGAGGTCTGGTAAAGCATAGGGAAGCATTGTAAAGCACAGAGAGGTCTGGTAAAGCATAGGGAAGCATTGTAAAGCACAGAGAGGTCTGGTAAAGCATAGGGAAGCATTGTAAAGCACAGAGAGGTCTGGTAAAGCATAGGGAAGCATTGTAAAGCACAGAGAGGTCTGGTAAAGCATAGGGAAGCATTGTAAAAGCACAGAGAGGTCTGGTAAAGCATAGGGAAGCATTGTAAAGCACAGAGAGGTCTGGTAAAGCATAGGGAAGCATTGTAAAGCACAGAGAGGTCTGGTAAAGCATAGGGAAGCATTGTAAAGCACAGAGAGGTCTGGTAAAGCATAGGGAAGCATTGTAAAGCACAGAGAGGTCTGGTAAAGCATAGGGAAGCATTGTAAAGCACAGAGAGGTCTGGTAAAGCATAGGGAAGCATTGTAAAGCACAGAGAGGTCTGGTAAAGCATAGGGAAGCATTGTAAAGCACAGAGAGGTCTGGTAAAGCATAGGGAAGCATTGTAAAGCACAGAGAGGTCTGGTAAAGCATAGGGAAGCATTGTAAAGCACAGAGAGGTCTGGTAAAGCATAGGGAAGCATTGTAAAGCACAGAGAGGTCTGGTAAAGCATAGGGAAGCATTGTAAAGCACAGAGAGGTCTGGTAAAGCATAGGGAAGCATTGTAAAGCACAGAGAGGTCTGGTAAAGCATAGGGAAGCATTGTAAAGCACAGAGAGGTCTGGTAAAGCATAGGGAAGCATTGTAAAGCACAGAGAGGTCTGGTAAAGCATAGGGAAGCATTGTAAAGCACAGAGAGGTCTGGTAAAGCATAGGGAAGCATTGTACTGTGATTCTTGAAATGTATTTTTGTTTACGACTGTCATCTGCTAAGAAATAAATAATAACATAATAATATTAAAAAACAACAAACTAACCCTTATAAAAGTGTAATACAGGGGTTACTGTTGGAGAGTTTTATATATAACACACCCCACACCAGGGCGATGCCACACCCAAATCGGAGAGACAGACAGACAGACAGACACGTCCTAATAAATTCGCTGTTGGTTATTCCTATGGATAATTTGTTTATTTTTTGCTAAAGAAATTGTTTGGTAAACAGTGCCCTCTAGAGGACAGACTGGGTCACTACAAGCAGACAAAAGCCACATTTATATATTAAGAAAACATGTCGGTTAAAACGGAAAGACATCAGCAATATGAAGAAATAGCAAAAATTACTAAGATAATAATAATAATAATAATAATAATAATAATAATAATAATAATAATAATAATAATAATAATAGGCGAGAGAATGGATTTTAAAGATGGTCAGTGATCCTGTTAATAAAGCTAATAAGAGGTGAGAGAATGGATTTTAAAGATGGTCAGCGCTCCTTTAAAGGGAGGGGCCAGTGGTCCTGTTAATAAAGCTAATAAGAGGTGAGAGAATGGATTTTAAAGATGGTCAGCGCTCCTTTAAAGGGAGGGGCCAGTGATCCTGTTAATAAAGCTAATAAGAGGTGAGAGAATGGATTTTAAAGATGGTCAGCGCTCCTTTAAAGGGAGGGGCCAGTGATCCTGTTAATAAAGCTAATAAGAGGTGAGAGAATGGATTTTAAAGATGGTCAGCGCTCCTTTAAAGGGAGGGGCCAGTGATCCTGTTAATAAAGCTAATAAGAGGTGAGAGAATGGATTTTAAAGATGGTCAGCGCTCCTTTAAAGGGAAGGGCTAGCGTCCCTGTTAATAAAGTGTGATGCAGTGACGTATGTCAGTCTGAGGCCGAGGAGGGTTTTGTTCCCATGTTCCCAGGAGAGTTCTGTTCTCTAGGGTGTCCACCAGGTGGCAGTGTTTGCAAAGTGTGTTGAGTACAGGTAACCGCTCTGCTGTCCTGTGGGAGTCAGTTAGGGGCAACAGTGAAGTGAAGCTAGGCTTTTGGTTTGTTTGAAGAGTTTGCAGTATTTTTGGTTTAAACCTTTATTTTTTTTGTGGCTGTGTTTTTCTTTTGTTTATTTTGTGTAAACATAAAAGTGCGCTGAACCGTAATACTGTCTCTGTGAGTTTTTGCCGTTTCTGCCGCTGGCCAGCCTTGATCGCCAGATCACGTTACCACAAAAGCTAACCGGTGAGAGGATGGATGTGTCGCTGTAGCTCTAACAAAGTCAGGCTGGCACTTCAATGTGCTGAATGCATAAGAATGAAAAATGAGAAAGTTTGATTCTATTCTAGTCGTACATTTTGCTCCCATTAAAACTTGACATTGAAAACTGAAACTTGGACTTCCCTATTACTGGACTTCTGGAACCCAGGAAGTAGAACACTATCTCAAATCCTATCTCATGCAAATAGATCTTTCATTAACCTAGCAAAGCACCAGATAACACGCAAATCCATGACACAACAGAAAAACAATTCAGCGATGAGAAAAAAGGTCATTCAGCTCATCAATGCTGTTCCCTCCTTAGCGCACCGGGGAGATTCAGAGAGTTATTCTGGGAGCTGTGTAGTGAATGGAGGTGCAGGACAGACAGACAGACAGACAGGGGAGATTCAGAGAGTTATTCTGGGAGCTGTGTAGTGAATGGAGGTGCAGGACAGACAGACAGACAGACAGGGGAGATTCAGAGAGTTATTCTGGGAGCTGTGTAGTGAATGGAGGTGCAGGACAGACAGACAGATCATTCTAATATGTCCATCTTTAACCTATGCTCGTTTCTTTTCATTTCTGCCTCTTCATTTTAGCACTGGTGCCTGTCCGCTTTGTTTTGCAGAGATGTTAACTGGCTAGTACCTGGATCCTGAAAAAAATTATATATATATATATATATATATATATATATATATATATATATATATATATATATATATATATATATATATATATATAAAAAGAAAAGGATATTTCAGGTACTTAAAGAGGTAGAATAATTGATTACAAATTAATTATCAGGACGTTTCGGACTACAAGTCCTTCATCGGCTGAATACAAAAAAAACACAGCGCTTTAAGAAGTTGATAAAAAACAAACAAGTAGTCTTTTAAACAAAATTCCAGAATGTTGATGATGATGATGATGATGACGTCAGAATAGAATGTTCATTCCAAATGGCTCCAAAGTGCCTCGTTTGAAAATAAGTTCACATTCCTTTTGTTTCCTGACAGCATTAGTTCCATAGCATTGAACCATCCCACAAATTGTGATGTCTTCTATCGTGTAATAAAACACGATTTGTATAATCTTAGCTTTTATCAGCAGTGTGGAGTAGTGGTTAGGGCTCTGGACTCTTGACCGGAGGGTCGTGGGTTCAATCCCAGGTGGGGGACACTGCTGCTGTACCCATGAGCAAGGTACTTTACCTAGATTGCTCCAGTAAAAACCCAACTGTATAAATGGGTAATTGTATGTAAAAAATAATGTGATATCTTGTAACAATTGTAAGTCTTCCTGGATAAGGGCATCTGCTAAGAAATAAATAATAATAATGAGGGGAGAGGTTTATATATATATATATATATATATATATATATATATATATATATATAGAGAGAGAGAGAGAGAGACAGACACACACAAAGACAGATGGATATTTTTCCCTACCTGCTCCAGTAAAAAAAAACAACTGTATAAATGGGTAATTGTATGTAAAAAATAATGTGATATCTTGTAACAATTGTATGTCGTCCTGGATAAGGGTGTCTGCTAAGAAATAAATAATAATAATAATAATAATTTTAAAATGTGTTAAGAAATATTACAATTGTATTTTTGTTCAGGCATTTTAATAATAATAAATTTGATTCTAGAGATGAGCATGCTATTATTATTATTATTATTATTATTATTATTATTATTATTATTATTATTATTATTATTATTATTATTACTTCTTCCTGCCTCATGTCCCTATCTGGTAGCTCTTCAAAAACAACTGGGATTTAATTTCTTTAATTGTGGATGAAAGGGGTCGGTCATTTTTTTAATTTTTTTTTTATACATAGCCGCCTCTAGTTCTATTTTAAAAATTTTTATTGTGCAACCAGGGCCGTAACTAGCTATGAGGACACCGAGGTCGTGTCCTCGGGTTTTTTAGTTTTTTTTTCTGTTTTTTAATCATCAATGCTGATGCTCGTGTAAAAATTCTGGTAAAGTACAAAAGACTCCTTCGTTTTCTCTGCTGGTTTGCCGTCTCTTTAAACTGCCTGAGCATTTCTACAAGATATTTTTTTGGTTGCTGTTTCCAAATCTAGATAAACATAAATAAAGGCATGTTGCCATGGTTTTGTTTATTTATTCAAATTGTATGCGGCAGGTCGTTGTTTTAATTTGTATAGGCTTTGTATGTTACAGAAATGCGAATATAAGACGGATTTTGTGTGTGTGTGTGTGTTTTGGTTACATGCATTACAAACAAAGTTGTTTTTAAGGTCTGTTTCTTCTTTGCGGTATAATCTACAATCACCAACAGTCAATAAACATTATTTCAGATTACTATCTATCTATCTATCTATCTCTCTCTCTCTCTCTCTCTCTCTCTCTCTCTCTCTCTCTCTCTCTCTCTCTCTCTCTCTATATATATATATATATATATATCAAACAAAGGTACTCTTTACGAAGTGTATATATAGGTGTTACGAATTCCAGGAAGAATATACTTTAAAATATATGATTTTAATATGTTTTGCATATTTTTTTTGTTTGTTTTGTAGTTCACGGTTACTTATTAACCTTCATACAAATCACTGCGGTTTGCAAAAGAATAGCCTTTTTTTGACAGACGGGAGATTAAAAGAGTTATTCTGTGAGCTGCATTGTAAAGTACAGAGAGGTCTGGTAAAGCATAGGGAAGCATTGTAAAGCACAGAGAGGTCTGGTAAAGCATAGGGAAGCATTGTAAAGCACAGAGAGGTCTGGTAAAGCATAGGGAAGCATTGTAAAGCACAGAGAGGTCTGGTAAAGCATAGGGAAGCATTGTAAAGCACAGAGAGGTCTGGTAAAGCATAGGGAAGCATTGTAAAGCACAGAGAGGTCTGGTAAAGCATAGGGAAGCATTGTAAAGCACAGAGAGGTCTGGTAAAGCATAGGGAAGCATTGTAAAGCACAGAGAGGTCTGGTAAAGCATAGGGAAGCATTGTAAAGCACAGAGAGGTCTGGTAAAGCATAGGGAAGCATTGTAAAGCACAGAGAGGTCTGGTAAAGCATAGGGAAGCATTGAGCACAGAGAGGTCTGGTAAAGCATAGGGAAGCATTGTAAAGCACAGAGAGGTCTGGTAAAGCATAGGGAAGCATTGTAAAGCACAGAGAGGTCTGGTAAAGCATAGGGAAGCATTGTAAAGCACAGAGAGGTCTGGTAAAGCATAGGAAGCATTGTAAAGCACAGAGAGGTCTGGTAAAGCATAGGGAAGCATTGTAAAGCACAGAGAGGTCTGGTAAAGCATAGGGAAGCATTGTAAAGCACAGAGAGGTCTGGTAAAGCATAGGGAAGCATTGTAAAGCACAGAGAGGTCTGGTAAAGCATAGGGAAGCATTGTAAAGCACAGAGAGGTCTGGTAAAGCATAGGGAAGCATTGTAAAGCACAGAGAGGTCTGGTAAAGCATAGGGAAGCATTGTAAAGCACAGAGAGGTCTGGTAAAGCATAGGGAAGCATTGTAAAGCACAGAGAGGTCTGGTAAAGCATAGGGAAGCATTGTAAAGCACAGAGAGGTCTGGTAAAGCATAGGGAAGCATTGTAAAGCACAGAGAGGTCTGGTAAAGCATAGGGAAGCATTGTAAAAGCACAGAGAGGTCTGGTAAAGCATAGGGAAGCATTGTAAAGCACAGAGAGGTCTGGTAAAGCATAGGGAAGCATTGTAAAGCACAGAGAGGTCTGGTAAAGCATAGGGAAGCATTGTAAAGCACAGAGAGGTCTGGTAAAGCATAGGGAAGCATTGTAAAGCACAGAGAGGTCTGGTAAAGCATAGGGAAGCATTGTAAAGCACAGAGAGGTCTGGTAAAGCATAGGGAAGCATTGTAAAGCACAGAGAGGTCTGGTAAAGCATAGGGAAGCATTGTAAAGCACAGAGAGGTCTGGTAAAGCATAGGGAAGCATTGTAAAGCACAGAGAGGTCTGGTAAAGCATAGGGAAGCATTGTAAAGCACAGAGAGGTCTGGTAAAGCATAGGGAAGCATTGTAAAGCACAGAGAGGTCTGGTAAAGCATAGGGAAGCATTGTAAAGCACAGAGAGGTCTGGTAAAGCATAGGGAAGCATTGTAAAGCACAGAGAGGTCTGGTAAAGCATAGGGAAGCATTGTAAAGCACAGAGAGGTCTGGTAAAGCATAGGGAAGCATTGTAAAGCACAGAGAGGTCTGGTAAAGCATAGGGAAGCATTGTAAAGCACAGAGAGGTCTGGTAAAGCATAGGGAAGCATTGTAAAGCACAGAGAGGTCTGGTAAAGCATAGGGAAGCATTGTAAAGCACAGAGAGGTCTGGTAAAGCATAGGGAAGCATTGTAAAGCACAGAGAGGTCTGGTAAAGCATAGGGAAGCATTGTAAAGCACAGAGAGGTCTGGTAAAGCATAGGGAAGCATTGTAAAGCACAGAGAGGTCTGGTAAAGCATAGGGAAGCATTGTAAAGCACAGAGAGGTCTGGTAAAGCATAGGGAAGCATTGTAAAGCACAGAGAGGTCTGGTAAAGCATAGGGAAGCATTGTAAAGCACAGAGAGGTCTGGTGAAGCATAGGGAAGCATTGTATGGCACACAGAGGTCTGCTAAACCATGGCAAATGCATAGAACATACATGGACATTTATTACCACCGGTGAGTTTTTCTAAAAGTCTCCCTCCTCTCTGCTCTCTCCCTGTCTCTCTCTCCTCTCTCCCCTCTCTCCCTCTCTCCCTCCCTCTCTCCTGTCTCCTCTCTCTCCCTCTCTCCTCTCTCCTCCTCTCTCTCCTTTTCTACGTCAGTCTTATCGCTTGTTACATGATCAGCGTTCTCATTGCTTATCAGAGAGGTTAAAGTCCGTCCTCTCGATCTGTCACTCCCTGTCACACTTCCTTATAATGAAAAATTAGAGGGTTTGCTTTTCAGTAGAAATTAGACCTAGGAGTAGAAAGAGTGTTTGGAGAAAGAAGAGACAGAGAAAGATAGAGAGAGAGAGAGAGAGAGAGAGAGAGAGAGAGAGAGAGAGAGAGAGAGAGAGAGAGAGAGAGAGTGAGAGAGAGTAGATTTAATTTTTTCATGGTTTATAATTAGGACGGATTATACTATAAGACATTCATTTAATATCCATTCTAAAGTATATGAGCAGAGAGACGTGTTGGTCGTGTTTGGGTTGCGGTTGAATTGTGGGTATTTGGTGTGACAGAGTGAGGAGAGAAAGTGACTGAGAGAAAGAGCCAGGTGTCGTTTTGGATTTCTTCTTAGTTATTTTTTTTACAAAAGGGAGTGAGAGGAAGAAAAACGAAAGGGTGAAAGAAAGAAAGAAATGAACTAGATGTAAAAAAAAAAAAAAAAATTCTAAACATTACTAAGTATATGCTTTGTTAAGGACAGACAGACAGACAGACAGACAGACAGACAGACAGACAGACAGACAGACAGACAGACAGACAGACAGACGCATTTCTCAATATATTTCTAATATCCTGTGGATTTTTGGCAAATTGGATTTTTAAACAAAAGATCTCCGGATTGGAAACATGGATTACCTGCTCTGGCTGTTTCTGCTGTTCACACAGCTTCATGTTTCGGTGAGTAAATACTGCTTCCTTTCTGTTAACAAAACTTTGGATTGGTACAGAATTCACAACTCTCTAAAAATAATTATACCTAACACATACATAACGTAATAAAGCACAGTGAAAGCATGCTTCATGCTTCAATGTTGTTGAAGCTGACACCCTGGGATCCTTCAAGAAGCTGCTTGATGAGATTCTGGGATCAATAAGCTACTAACAACCAAGCGAGCAAGATGGGCTGAATGGCCTCCCATCACTTGTAAACGTTCTTAGGTTCTTATGTTCTTAAAACCACAGGGAAGCATTGTAACCAGTAAAACTGTTAATAAAGCTAATAAGAGGTGAGAGAATGGATTTTAAAGATGGTCAGCGCTCCTTTAAAGGGAGGGGCCAGTGATCCTGTTAATAAAGCTAATAAGAGGTGAGAGAATGGATTTTAAAGATGGTCAGCGCTCCTTTAAAGGGAAGGGCCAGTGATCCTGTTAATAAAGCTAATAAGAGGTGAGAGAATGGATTTTAAAGATGGTCAGCGCTCCTTTAAAGGGAGGGCCAGTGATCCTGTTAATAAAGCTAATAAGAGGTGAGAGAATGGATTTTAAAGATGGTCAGCGCTCCTTTAAAGGGAGGGGCCAGTGATCCTGTTAATAAAGCTAATAAGAGGTGAGAGAATGGATTTTAAAGATGGTCAGCGCTCCTTTAAAGGGAGGGGCCAGTGATCCTGTTAATAAAGCTAATAAGAGGTGAGAGAATGGATTTTAAAGATGGTCAGCGCTCCTTTAAAGGGAGGGGCCAGTGATCCTGTTAATAAAGCTAATAAGAGGTGAGAGAATGGATTTTAAAGATGGTCAGCGCTCCTTTAAAGGGAGGGGCCAGTGATACTGTTAATAAAGCTAATAAGAGGTGAGAGAATGGATTTTAAAGATGGTCAGCGCTCCTTTAAAGAAAGGGGCCAGTGATCCTGTTAATAAAGCTAATAAGAGGTGAGAGAATGGATTTTAAAGATGGTCAGCGCTCCTTTAAAGGGAGGGGCCAGTGATCCTGTTAATAAAGCTAATAAGAGGTGAGAGAATGGATTTTAAAGATGGTCAGCGCTCCTTTAAAGGGAGGGGCCAGTGATCCTGTTAATAAAGCTAATAAGAGGTGAGAGAATGGATTTTAAAGATGGTCAGCGCTCCTTTAAAGGGAGGGGCCAGTGATCCTGTTAATAAAGCTAATAAGAGGTGAGAGAATGGATTTTAAAGATGGTCAGCGCTCCTTTAAAGGGAGGGGCCAGTGATCCTGTTAATAAAGCTAATAAGAGGTGAGAGAATGGATTTTAAAGATGGTCAGCGCTCCTTTAAAGGGAGGGCCAGTGATCCTGTTAATAAAGCTAATAAGAGGTGAGAGAATGGATTTTAAAGATGGTCAGCGCTCCTTTAAAGGGAGGGCCAGTGATCCTGTTAATAAAGCTAATAAGAGGTGAGAGAATGGATTTTAAAGATGGTCAGCGCTCCTTTAAAGGGAGGGGCCAGTGATCCTGTTAATAAAGCTAATAAGAGGTGAGAGAATGGATTTTAAAGATGGTCAGCGCTCCTTTAAAGGGAGGGGCCAGTGATCCTGTTAATAAAGCTAATAAGAGGTGAGAGAATGGATTTTAAAGATGGTCAGCGCTCCTTTAACAGTTAATGTAATGTTTTGTTTTAGGATCAACAAACGATTGCAGCAGATAACACAACTACATACACGACTCCAGCAGATAACACAACTACATACACGACTCCAGCAGATAACACAACTACACACGTGACTCCAGCAGATAGCACAACTACACACGTGACTACAACGACCCCAGTCCCCACTCGTAAGTATTCTATTTTATAACACACAGTAATGATTTTTATTGGGGGGGCGCAACTTTAAAAAAATTATACGTTCCACAACCAAAGTATGTCTTCTTTTTCTTTATGGACCTTGTTTGTTGTTTGTGATAACTGAAAGGTTTTATGTATTTTATTTTATATAATTTTTTTGCTTTGACTGAGAAACACACAGAAATCACAGGAGTTCAGGAGCTGCCCTCGGTGCTAGCTGCCTGCCATAGACATGTGTAACACAGCCAGAGTGTCTTTATAGAAGACACAGTGCCACCTAGTGTTCTGACACTTTGGATTGCTGGCAATACACTAGCTGTGCACTAGATGGCGCTATCACTGATATAAAGATGAGCCTACATGAGTCTATGGCAGGCAGATAGAACTGAAGAGCAGCTCCTGAAGTCAAAGCACAGCCTGTATAATCCAGCCCCTCTACAAACCAGCATTCTGTATAATTCAGTGTCTGGGTCCTGACCAAATCCCTATTGAAATGAATGGTGTGCTCCAATCTCTACAATCCCTATTGAAATGAATGGTGTGCTCCAATCCTCTACAATCCCTATTGAAATGAATGGTGTGCTCCCCTCTACAATCCCTATTGAAATGAATGGTGTGCTCCAATCCTCTACAATCCCTATTGAAATGAATGGTGTGCTCCAATCCTCTACAATCCCTATTGAAATGAATGGTGTGCTCCAATCCTCTACAATCCCTATTGAAATGAATGGTGTGCTCCCCTCTACAATCCCTATTGAAATGAATGGTGTGCTCCCCTCTACAATCCCTATTGAAATGAATGGTGTGCTCCAATCCTCTACAATCCCTATTGAAATGAATGGTGTGCTCCCCTCTACAATCCCTATTGAAATGAATGGTGTGCTCCCCTCTACAATCCCTATTGAAATGAATGGTGTGCTCCAATCCTCTACAATCCCTATTGAAATGAATGGTGTGCTCCAATCCTCTACAATCCCTATTGAAATGAATGGTGTGCTCCAATCCTCTACAATCCCTATTGAAATGAATGGTGTGCTCCAATCTTCTACAATTTGGAGGGTAGAGAGGGCATGCTGGGATACTGGAGGTCCCAGCATGACTGTAGCTCAGTCCTTTAAGCCCTCTCCTTCTTTCACCCCAGTTCCTGCTCAGGTATAGAGAGAGAGGAGAGGAGTTAGACTAGCCCGAGAGAGGATGGATAGTGAGGCATGCTGGGATACTGGAGGTCCCAGCATGACTGTAGCTCAGTCCTTTAAGCCAGGATGGTTGGTCTTCACTGGAATCATCCAGAAAGACACTGACATGCAAAACTGTGTATTCATTTCCTCCAGGGCCAGTATTGGAAGTGTGTGAAGTAACTGTAGACTGTAGGTGGAGCCTCTCCCAGTATGATACTGGGATCGAGATCAGCTTTACTGGTTTCATGGTGGAACAGTCTAACAGAATCTTTTGTTTCAATGTTTCTTTCTCAGCTGCCCCAGTAGATTGCACCGCCCTACACTGGAGAGTGAGCGAGACAAGTATAGAGGTGAACATCACTTCTGAAGTTAACAACGTAACAGCAACTAGGCAGGGTGAAGCACACACCGCTACGATTGAAAATCATACAGCCGTTATCACAAACTTAACACCAGGATGCATCTATGAAATATCAGTTGGGAAGGACCAGTATAAGCTATGCAGTATTTCACAATCTCTGAGTAAGTATCGTATCGTATTCAATATCTTATTGTTCCTCACTATTTTGTAAAGCGCTTTGTGATGGTGGTCCACTATGAAAGGCGCTATATAAAATAAATCTGCTGTTAACTGGCTCACTGGTGGGAGTCTTGAGGTGCTTTCACACAGAGGAGTTATGACGGTTCAGAACCGCCACTGTAGCGGCTTATAGGTCTGTGTGAATTGCTTATAGCGCCACAGAACCGTCATATTTTATACCGTCTCTGAAGCACCTCTCGAGGTAGTTCAGAGACGGCACTGAACCGTCATAACTGCCTGTGTGAAAGGCTATACCGCCACTGAAGCGCTACAGTGGGTGTGGTTTCAAAGTCAACATGCCACGTCACTATAGCGTAGTGCTTAATTTGTGCCTGAGCTTGAGTCATAGTGACGGTACCTATAGTTAAAAATCTCATAAAATGCATTATTTTTAAAATCTCAACACAGTTGCATTACGTCTGCAAGTTCTTGCGTGCGCGTTAAAGAGAGACAGTCCGCTGCCACGTTTGTAGCCGACTTTAAATTACTTTACGATTTCAGCTTGAGTGCCTTTAAGTAAGATGACACTGGCTGCAACTCTATTCTCGTTTTTTATACACAAATAAGCTTACTTGATTTGAAAAACGTCATGAACCATACAAGCAACTTCTTACACTACTTGGTTTGATTAAATGAGTAGCATACAACAAAATATATGAAAGCTCAACATTAATTTCAACAAAGAACAACGGCAACTTTTTAATGGAAAAAAAATATTGTAGCCTACTTCAATAGGAACATTAGCATGCTATATTATATTAAACCAAAACAATAAAAATAATAACAATCTGGTTCTCTTGCCTTTTTCAATGAATATAATTTAATTAATAGAGAATAAAACATACTAAGTTAACAACTACCTAGCCTAAGTTTAATTAATCGTTTTTGTAATGTACCAGCAGCTTCTGTTGCTTAGACATCGCTGATAATAGTGCAAACCGTGGGTCAAACCAATGTTCGTGTTGGGGTGCGTTTTTTCGTCAAAATCGTCCTTCTGGACTTTTTTAAATGTAGAATACGTGATTGTAAACATCTAACGCAAGTACGTACAATACTCTTTCAAATAAACGTGTTATGATTTTGAATATGCTCTTCTTAGGGTCGGTATTATTGTCATTGCTTGCGTCCCGGCACCTCTTTCTTTACAAATTAAGCACTGCGTGCACGTGTTGGGTCTTGTCAGTGAACAATCTGTTGATTGACAGGTTTGAAAGTTGTACTCGCGCGATCTCTTTGGCTGTGTGAAAGGGTTATGACGGTATTATTACACCCGCATAGATTGCGTGATTTCATGCTGTGTGAAAGGGTATTTTACACACTCGTTAAAACGTTTCAGAGACGGCACAGTAGCTGCATTTCTGTGTGAAAATGGTATAAGTTTGTGTTTCAACCCAGAGTGATTCGCTCAATACAAGCAATGAATCAGATTAATAGTAATGCTTTATCAAACTTCGATATCAGCATCCAGTCTTAATAATACAGTAATGTGCATAATTACCAGTCCCCCGGACACAGAGTGTAGCAGTCTTCTCTTCTTCCTCTGGGCTAACAAAAGAGCTCTGAATAAGACTTTTTATACCTACCCTGTGGTGACATCATTCTACAATAATTCATTCTCCAGTACAGCTTTGTATCTCCTCTCTCTCTCTCTCTCTCTCTCTCTCTCTCTCTCTCTCTCTCTCTCTCTCTCTCTCTTTCTTTCTTTCTTTCTTTCTTTCTTTCTTTCTTTTTTCTCTCTCTTTCCTTCTCTATCTTTTTCTTTCTCTCTCTATCCTCTGTCTTTCTTTCTTTCTTTCTTTCTTTCTTTCTTTCTTTCTTTTTTCTCTCTCTCTCTCACTCTCTCTCTCCTGATATTTTTAGATAAACAGACTCTTAATCCATGTATTTAATAGACACACATTAAGAATTATTAACTACAAGAGATTACAGGACACAGACTTTGCAACAGAAGATTACACTGACAACATCCATGTATCAGACTCGAATAAGGAATGTGTGTCCTTATCAAAGTCTTCTTGTCGTTAGTCATTGAATTCACACTGAAGACACTGAGAAAGACTTCTAGTCGTTAGTCATTGAATTCACACTGAAGACACTGAGAAAGATTTCTAGTCGTTAGCCATTGAATTCAAACTGAAGACACTGAGAAAGACTTCTAGTCGTTAGTCATTGAATTCACTCTGAAGACCCTGAGAAAGACTTCTAGTCGTTAGTCATTGAATTCACACTGAAGACACTGAGAAAGACTTCTAGTCGTTAGTCATTGAATTCACACTGAAGACCCTGAGAAAGACTTCTAGTCGTTAGTCATTGAATTCACACTGAAGACCCTGAGAAAGACTTCTAGTCGTTAGTCATTGAATTCACACTGAAGACACTGAGAAAGACTTCTAGTCGTTAGTCATTGAATTCACACTGAAGACCCTGAGAAAGACTTCTAGTCATTAGTCATTGAATTCACACTGAAGACACTGAGAAAGACTTCTAGTCATTAGTCATTGAATTCACACTGAAGACACTGAGAAAGACTTCTAGTCGTTAGTCATTGAATTCACACTGAAGACACTGAGAAAGACTTCTAGTCGTTAGTCATTGAATTCACACTGAAGACACTGAGAAAGACTTCTAGTCGTTAGTCATTGAATTCACACTGAAGACACTGAGAAAGACTTCTAGTCATTAGTCATTGAATTCACACTGAAGACCCTGAGAAAGACTTCTAGTCGTTAGTCATTGAATTCACACTGAAGACACTGAGAAAGACTTCTAGTCGTTAGTCATTGAATTCACACTGAAGACCCTGAGAAAGACTTCTAGTCGTTAGTCATTGAATTCACACTGAAGACACTGAGAAAGACTTCTAGTCGTTAGTCATTGAATTCACACTGAAGACCCTGAGAAAGACTTCTAGTCATTAGTCATTGAATTCACACTGAAGACACTGAGAAAGACTTCTAGTCGTTAGTCATTGAATTCACACTGAAGACGCTGAGAGAGACTTCTAGTCGTTAGTCATTGAATTCACTCTGAAGACCCTGAGAAAGACTTCTAGTCGTTAGTCATTGAATTCACTCTGAAGACCCTGAGAAAGACTTCTAGTCATTAGTCATTGAATTCACACTGTAGACACTGAGAGAGACTTATAATCATTAGTCATTGAATTCACACTGAAGACACTGAGAAAGACTTCTACTCGTTAGTCATTAAATTCATACTGAAGACGCTGAGAGAGACTTATAATCATTAGTCATTGAATTCACACTGAAGATTGTCTGCACAGAACCACAGTCTCTCAGTAAGTCAATCTGTTTATATTCAACAGGACCAGTGTGAGTGTTTATAGAGGTACCCTGAACCACCCTGCAGTCCTGTAGCTATTGCAAGAGGGTACCCTGAACCATCCTGCAGTACTGTAGCTATTGCAATAGGGGGACCCCTGAACCATCCTGCAGTCCTGTAGCTATTGCAATGAGAGAACCTGAACCATCCTGCAGTCCTGTAGCTATTGCAAAAGATGGGGACCCTGAACCATCCTGCAGTCCTGTAGCTATTGCAATAGAGGGGACCCCTGAACCATCCTGCAGTCCTGTAGCTATTGCAATAGGGGGTACCCTGAACCATCCTACAGTCCTGCAGCTATTGCAATAGATTGGGACCCCTGAACTATCCTGCAGTCCTGTAGCTTGCAATAGAGGGGAACTCCTGAATAATACTGCAGATTTGTAGCTATTGCAATAGAGGGGGACCCCTGAACCATCCTGCAGTCCTGTAGCTATTGCAATAGAGGGGGACCCCTGAACTATCATGCAGTTCTGTAGCTATTGCAATAGAGGGGTACCCCTGAACCATCCTGCAGTCCTGTACCTATTGCAATAGAGGGGGACCCCTGAACCATCCTGCAGTCCTGTAGCTATTGCAATAGAGGGGGACCCCTGAACCATCTTGCAGTCCTGTAGCTATTGCAATAGAGAGGGAACCCTGAACCATCCTGCAGTCCTGTAGCTATTGCAATAGAGGGGTACCCCTGAACCATCCTGCCATCATTCCAAAAGCTTGATAATATTCCCTCTCTTTTTCAGATGCTCCTCCAGTTACAAACCTTCAAGTCAGTCCAAAGAGCACCTCTGAGTTAGCAGTAAACTGGGCTGATACTCCTGGCTGTGTTAAAGGATACAGGGTGTCAGCCAATGATACACATATTGAAGATATTAATGGAAATGTTACATCGACTGTCATTGAGAAGCTTGAACCAGGCTGCCTCTACATCATCAAAGTCACAACCATTGCTAAATGGAACGACTCAACACCAGTATATAAAACTGGGACCACAAGTACGCTACCAGTATAAGAAATAATAAAGCATAGGGAAGCATTGTAAAGCACAGAGAGGTCTGGTAAAGCATAGGGAAGCATTGTAAAGCACAGAGAGGTCTGGTAAAGCACAGGGAAGCATTGTAAAGCACAGAGAGGTGTGGTAAAGCATAGGGAAGCATTGTAAAGCACAGACAGGTCTGGTAAAGCATAGGGAAGCATTGTAAAGCACAGAGAGGTGTGGTAAAGCATAGGGAAGCATTGTAAAGCACAGAGAGGTCTGGTAAAGCATAGGGAAGCATTGTAAAGCACAGAGAGGTCTGGTAAAGCATAGGGAAGCATTGTAAAGCACAGAGAGGTCTGGTAAAGCATAGGGAAGCATTGTAAAGCACAGAGAGGTCTGGTAAAGCATAGGGAAGCATTGTAAAGCACAGAGAGGTCTGGTAAAGCATAGGGAAGCATTGTAAAGCACAGAGAGGTCTGGTAAAGCATAGGGAAGCATTGTAAAGCACAGAGAGGTCTGGTAAAGCATAGGGAAGCATTGTAAAGCACAGAGAGGTCTGGTAAAGCATAGGGAAGCATTGTAAAGCACAGAGAGGTCTGGTAAAGCATAGGGAAGCATTGTAAAGCACAGAGAGGTCTGGTAAAGCATAGGGAAGCATTGTAAAGCACAGAGAGGTCTGGTAAAGCATAGGGAAGCATTGTAAAGCACAGAGAGGTCTGGTAAAGCATAGGGAAGCATTGTAAAGCACAGAGAGGTCTGGTAAAGCATAGGGAAGCATTGTAAAGCACAGAGAGGTCTGGTAAAGCATAGGGAAGCATTGTAAAGCACAGAGAGGTCTGGTAAAAGCATAGGGAAGCATTGTAAAGCACAGAGAGGTCTGGTAAAGCATAGGGAAGCATTGTAAAGCACAGAGAGGTCTGGTAAAGCATAGGGAAGCATTGTAAAGCACAGAGAGGTCTGGTAAAGCATAGGGAAGCATTGTAAAGCACAGAGAGGTCTGGTAAAGCATAGGGAAGCATTGTAAAGCACAGAGAGGTCTGGTAAAGCATAGGGAAGCATTGTAAAGCACAGAGAGGTCTGGTAAAGCATAGGGAAGCATTGTAAAGCACAGAGAGGTCTGGTAAAGCATAGGGAAGCATTGTAAAGCACAGAGAGGTCTGGTAAAGCATAGGGAAGCATTGTAAAGCACAGAGAGGTCTGGTAAAGCATAGGGAAGCATTGTAAAGCACAGAGAGGTCTGGTAAAGCATAGGGAAGCATTGTAAAGCACAGAGAGGTCTGGTAAAGCATAGGGAAGCATTGTAAAGCACAGAGAGGTCTGGTAAAGCATAGGGAAGCATTGTAAAGCACAGAGAGGTCTGGTAAAGCATAGGGAAGCATTGTAAAGCACAGAGAGGTCTGGTAAAGCATAGGGAAGCATTGTAAAGCACAGAGAGGTCTGGTAAAGCATAGGGAAGCATTGTAAAGCACAGAGAGGTCTGGTAAAGCATAGGGAAGCATTGTAAAGCACAGAGAGGTCTGGTAAAGCATAGGGAAGCATTGTAAAGCACAGAGAGGTCTGGTAAAGCATAGGGAAGCATTGTAAAGCACAGAGAGGTCTGGTAAAGCATAGGGAAGCATTGTAAAGCACAGAGAGGTCTGGTAAAGCATAGGGAAGCATTGTAAAGCACAGAGAGGTCTGGTAAAGCATAGGGAAGCATTGTAAAGCACAGAGAGGTCTGGTAAAGCATAGGGAAGCATTGTAAAGCACAGAGAGGTCTGGTAAAGCATAGGGAAGCATTGTAAAGCACAGAGAGGTCTGGTAAAGCATAGGGAAGCATTGTAAAGCACAGAGAGGTCTGGTAAAGCATAGGGAAGCATTGTAAAGCACAGAGAGGTCTGGTAAAGCATAGGGAAGCATTGTAAAGCACAGAGAGGTCTGGTAAAGCATAGGGAAGCATTGTAAAGCACAGAGAGGTCTGGTAAAGCATAGGGAAGCATTGTAAAGCACAGAGAGGTCTGGTAAAGCATAGGGAAGCATTGTAAAGCACAGAGAGGTCTGGTAAAGCATAGGGAAGCATTGTAAAGCACAGAGAGGTCTGGTAAAGCATAGGGAAGCATTGTAAAGCACAGAGAGGTCTGGTAAAGCATAGGGAAGCATTGTAAAGCACATAGAGGTCTGGTAAAGCATAGGGAAGCATTGTAAAGCACAGAGAGGTCTGGTAAAGCATAGGGAAGCATTGTAAAGCACAGAGAGGTCTGGTAAAGCATAGGGAAGCATTGTAATGCACAGGGAGGTCTGGTAAAGCATAGGGAAGCATTGTAAAGCACAAAGAGGTCTGGTAAACCACAGGGAAGCATTGTAAAGCACAGAGAGGTCTGGTAAAGCATAGGGAAGCATTGTAAAGCACAGAGAGGTCTGGTAAAGCATAGGGAAGCATTGTTAAGCACAGAGAGGTTTGGTAAAGCATAGGGAAGCATTGTTAAGCACAGAGAGGTATGGTAAAGCATATTAAAAACAGGGCAAACTAAACATTATACAAGTGTCCCATAGTAAAAGCGCAGCACAGTGTAATAAAGCACAGCATCATTTTTAATGTCATAATTTTTTTTTATTTTTAGACCCTTCCCCCGTCAGTGATATTACAGTAACGAGCAAATCGACCAATGAGATCAACTACCACTGGACTGTGCCAAACAACACAAGAGTTGCTCAATATCACTACAATGTAACTCTTGTGAATGTTGCCCCCATTTCAACCCAGAACAACAACTACACTGCTAATGAATTAAAACCAGGGGAGCAATACACAGTGTGCATAGAATCTGTGACCCCAGAGCACACTAGCAGCACCTCTACATGTCTTTCAACCTACACAAGTAAGTGTATGGGATAGCTACAGAAGCTTCTAACTACTGACTACTGTCATCTGATTACATTTATTTGTAATTTGTAACTGTAATATAATTACATTTTTCAGTAACTTTTAAGTACAATGGTTATTATTTCGGACAGATAGCAAAAACCTGTTCCTTTTAGTTAGGACTACGGCTAATGCATAAAATCAGAGAGCGCTTTGACAAGGCAAGCCTTGCATGCCACAGATATTTCCAAATATAATATACTATGTATTAAAGCAGAAAAAATTGCATTGTTCTCATTCTCTAGAGTTATTATACAACAAATACATGAATAAAAAAAAGATCGGAAATATATTTCTGCTGAAGATCGCTCTGTCCAGGACAAGAAGGGGACATTTCATGATTTTGTTGTTATTTTAACATTTATTTTATATAGAGTGTGTTTAAAATGTAATACAAGTGTAATGTGAGGTCGACTTTGCCTCCAATACAGACCCCAATGCCCCAGTAAACCTGACTTCAAGCGAGGGCACAACGACGGCTCATGTGAGCTGGTCAGCACCCAGCAGTGATGTGAACTATCAGAACTACACATACCTCCTCAGCTGGTCCAGTAGTAATCGTCTGAATGGATCAACGGTTATCAACGAGACCTCTGCTTCTCTGAATGGCCTGATTCCAGGATCCCTGTATAGTGTAAGCGTGCGATCCCAGATCGGAGACGCACAGAGTGTGGGAGAGTCACAGTCCATTCTCACAGGTAAGGAGAGCTATTGTGGAAAATAGGGCGGTACTCATATTAGGAGGATTGGTGGTCCAGTGGTTAGAGAAAGCGGCTTCTTACCAGGAGGTTGAAATCCCGCCACAGACTCACTGTGCGTGACTCTGAGCAAGTCACTTATCCTCCTTGTGCTCTGTCCTTCGGATGAGACGCAAAACAAATGAGCTCCTATTTTAAGTGACTCTGCAGCAGCAGCAGTTGTTGATGAGTCATAGTTCACCCTCTAGTCTCTAAGTCGTTTTGGATAAAAGCGCCATCTAAAATGACTCATTAATAATACTACTAAGACTCAGAATTGCCTTTAAGAAGTATCTATTGACTGGTATTCAATAATTCCATTCATTGGTGTGTGTTGATTCAAAAACAAGAAAAAGCCGTCCTTTCGTCACCTTTACAACCCAGCACCAGTCAGTGGAAGTTATTTTCCACGCTGAGCGTTTTAAAGCCGCATCGGAAGCAAGTTTTCCTCTCATTCAGGCACTGACATTTTTATAATATTTTCATTGTCGGTTTATGACGGTAAAATGTCAGCACTGGATGAGCCAATCAGCTTTAAAACACTCAGCGGAAGTTAATCACCAAATGGATTGGTGCTCGGTTGTAAAAGGTGAGGGAAGGACCGGCTTTTCTTGTTTTCTAAATCAACACGATAATGAATGGATTTACTCAATACCTGCCCATAGAAACTTCTTAAAAGCAATTCCGAGTCAGAACAAAGAGCATCAGAGCTCGTCCTGTTCTGTGCAGCTGATTGATCTCAAAACTTTATCAAGTCGGGTCTTAGGTCCAGAGCTATTGAACCATCAATAGTGTTGAATTTAGAAATGCTAAAATAAAAATCCAGTGACAAACACTGCAACTAGAATTTGAGTGTATTTTAGTATTACCAAGTTTACTAATCTTGAAGGATCCAAATGATTCTGTCTCAACAAAATGGCTAGGTAGCTCTTTGTAGCTCTTGGTAATCCTTGGTAACCCATTCCATCCCCTCATCGGTCTCTGTGTGGAGAAGTTTATTTCCACTTCCAACTGTGTCAGGTTTCTGTGCTGTGTTTGAAATTAACTATGTCGAATCCTTTTGCAATTTTAAGTGTTGTTGACGCCCCCTCTGCTGAAGCACGAAGGCAGAGAGAGACCGCAATTCTCTTTCTCATTTCAATCTTTTCCTTTAACTTGATTCTAAAGCTGCGGGAACTCAAAGCCTCATTTTCAGGAACAGTGGCTTGAAACCTGGTTTCAGGAGACCATCACGAGACCTAGGTATAGTAAAGCATAGGGAAGCATTGTAAAGCACAGAGAGGTCTGGTAAAGCATAGGGAAGCATTGTAAAGCACAGAGAGGTCTGGTAAAGCATAGGGAAGCATTGTAAAGCACAGAGAGGTCTGGTAAAGCATAGGGAAGCATTGTAAAGCACAGAGAGGTCTGGTAAAGCATAGGGAAGCATTGTAAAGCACAGAGAGGTCTGGTAAAGCATAGGGAAGCATTGTAAAGCACAGAGAGGTCTGGTAAAGCATAGGGAAGCATTGTAGAGCCCAGAGAGCTCTGGTAAAGCATATTAATAGATATTGCACACCCTAATGATCGTCATCATTTTTAATTACATAATTCTTTTTTATTTCTAGACCCGTCCGCTGTCAGAGATATTACAGTAACTAGCAAATTGACCATTGAGATCCAGACTTCTAGACTTTAGTCATTGAATTCACACTGAACACCCTGAGAAAGACTTCTAGTCATTAGTCATTGAATTCACACTGAAGACACTGAGGAAGACTTCTAGTCGTTAGTCATTGAATTCACACTGAAGACACTGAGGAAGACTTCTAGTCGTTAGTCATTGAATTCACACTGAAGACACTGAGGAAGACTTCTAGTCGTTAGTCATTGATTTCACACTGAAGACCCTGAGAAAGTCTTCTAGTCGTTAGTCATTGAATTCACACTGAAGACACTTTTAGTTGTTTATACTTGAATTTATTAAGTTTCATCTTGCATTTCTAATTGCATGTGTTTTATTTTTCAGTTCCTTTGCCTGTATCAGATCTTACAGTCCTTCCCAATAGCACCACGGAGTTACATGTTAGTTGGACCCTTCCTTCTGGCTGTAACACTGGATTCATTGTCTCATACAACCAAATGAATGCTGAACCCAAGACAGTAAAAACAGACCAGGACTCTGTGACCCTTACTGATCTCACTCCCGGGACTGTATATGAAGTGACAGTGAAGACAGAAAGCAATGGAAAAGAGTCCAGCCCAGTGTCTTCAACAGGAATAACATGTGAGTTACATTGAAATGGGTTTGGTGACAATGTTTTTAGTGCTAATAAGAGGTGAGAGAATGGATTTTAAAGATGGTCAGCGCTCCTTTAAAGGAAGGGACCAGTGATCCTGTTAATAAAGCTAATAAGAGGTGAGAGAATGGATTTTAAAGATGGTCAGCGCTCCTTTAAAGGGAGGGACCAGTGATCCTGCTAATAAAGCTAATAAGAGGCGAGAGAATGGATTTTAAAGATGGTCAGCGCTCCTTTAAAGGGAGGGACCAGTGATCCTGCTAATAAAGCTAATAAGAGGCGAGAGAATGGATTTTAAAGATGGTCAGCGCTCCTTTAAAGGGAGGGACCAGTGATCCTGCTAATAAAGCTAATAAGAGGCGAGAGAATGGATTTTAAAGATGGTCAGCGCTCCTTTAAAGGGAGAGCCAGTGATCCTGTTAATAAAGTTAATGCGAGATCAGAGATTTCAAAGATGGTCATTCATAATAATAATAATAATGAGAAGGTTTTTTTTCTGTGGTTCGTTTGCAGTGTTGGACTGTACGGCTCAGAAATGGACGGTGACTGAAACAAGCATTGATGTGGAAGCAGCCGTCCCGATTAACAATGTAACCTGCATCCAATCAGACAGCCAGGAGAGCCAGAGAGCTGCTACAGGGAATCTGAGAGCCTGCTGTACAGGCTTGTCACCTGGATGTTCATACGATGTATCCATTTGGGTTCAAGATCAGATTGTCTGCACAGAGCCACAGTCTCTCAGTAAGTCAATCTGTTTATATTCAACAGGACCAGTGTAGTGTTTATAGAGGGGTACCCCTGAACCATCCTGCAGTACTGTAGCTATTGAAATAGAGGGGGACCCCTGAACCATCCTGCAGTACTGTAGCTATTGAAATAGAGGGGTACGCCTGAACCATCCTGCCATCATTCCAAAAGCTTGATAATATTCCCTCTCTTTTTCAGATGCTCCTCCAGTTACAAACCTTCAAGTCAGTCCAAAGAGCACCTCTGAGTTAGCAGTAAACTGGGCTGATACTCCTGGCTGTGTGAAAGGATACAGGGTGTCAGCCAATGATACACATATTGAAGATATTAATGGATATGTCACCTCGACTGTCATTGAGAAGCTTGACCCAGGGTGCCTCTACATCATCAAAGTCACAACCATTGCCAATGGGAACGACTCGACACCAGTATATAAAACTGGGACCACAAGTACGCTACCAGTATAAGAAATAATAAAGCATAGGGAAGCATTGTAAAGCACAGAGAGGTCTGGGAAAGCATATTAATAGATATTGCACACCCTAATGATCGTCATCATTTTTAATTACATAATTCTTTTTTATTTCTAGACCCGTCCGCTGTCAGTGATATTACAGTAACGAGCAGATTGACCAATGAGATCAAGACTTCTAGTCGTTAGTCATTGAATTCACACTGAAGACCCTGAGAGAGACTTCTAGTCGTTAGTAATTGAATTCACACTGAAGACACTGAGAAAGACTTCTAGTCGTTAGTCATTGAATTCACACTGAAGACCCTGAGAAAGACTTCTAGTTGTTAGTCATTGAATTCACACTGAAGACCCTGAGAAAGACTTCTAGTCGTTAGTCATTGAATTCACACTGAAGACACTGAGAAAGACTTCTAGTCGTTAGTCAATGAATTCACACTGAAGACACTTTTAGTTGTATGTCCTTGAATTTATTAAGCTTCTTCTTGCATTTCTAATTGCATGTGTTTTATTTTTCAGTTCCTTTGCCTGTATCCAATCTTACAGTCCTTCCCAATAGCACCACGGAGTTACATGTTAGCTGGACCCTTCCTTCTGGCTGTAACACTGGATTCATTGTCTCATACAACCAAACGAGTACTGAACACAAGAACATAACTGAAAACCAAACCTTTGCGATCCTTACTGATCTTACTCCCGGGACTCTATATGAAGTGACAGTGAAGACAGAAAGCAATGGAAAAGAGTCCAGCCCAGTGTCTTCAACAGGGATAACATGTGAGTTACATTGAAATGGGTTTGGTGACAATGTTTTTAGTGCTAATAAGAGATGAGAGAATAGATTTTAAAGATGGTCAGCGCTCCTTTAAAGGGAGGGACCAGTGATCCTGCTAATAAAGCTAATAAGAGGCGAGAGAATGGATTTTAAAGATGGTCAGCGCTCCTTTAAAGGGAGGGGCCAGTGATACTGTTAATAAATTAATAAGAGGTGAGAGAATGGATTTTAAAGATGGTCAGCGCTCCTTTAAATGGAGGGGCCAGGGATCCTTTTCATAAAGCTAATAAGAGGTGAGAGAATGGATTTTAAAGATGGTCAGCGCTCCTTTAAATGGAGGGGCCAGGGATCCTTTTCATAAAGCTAATAAGAGGTGAGACCATGGATTTTAAAGATGGTCAGCGCTCCTTTAAATGGAGGTGCCAGTGATACTGTTAATAAATTAATAAGAGGTGAGAGAATGGATTTTAAAGATGGTCAGGGCTCCTTTAAAGGGAGGGGCCAGTGATCCTGTTAATAATAGGCGAGAGAATGGATTTTAAAGATGGTCAGCGAGTACTGAACACAAGAACATAACTGAAAACCAAACCTTTGCGATCCTTACTGATCTTACTCCCGGGACTCTATATGAAGTGACAGTGAAGACAGAAAGCAATGGAAAAGAGTCCAGCCCAGTGTCTTCAACAGGGATAACCTGTGAGTTACATTGAAATGGGTTTGGTGACAATGTTTTTAGTGCTAATAAGAGATGAGAGAATAGATTTTAAAGATGGTCAGCGCTCCTTTAAAGGGAGGGACCAGTGATCCTGCTAATAAAGCTAATAAGAGGCGAGAGAATGGATTTTAAAGATGGTCAGCGCTCCTTTAAAGGGAGGGGCCAGTGATACTGTTAATAAATTAATAAGAGGTGAGAGAATGGATTTTAAAGATGGTCAGGGCTCCTTTAAAGGGAGGGGCCAGTGATCCTGTTAATAATAGGCGAGAGAATGGATTTTAAAGATGGTCAGCGAGTACTGAACACAAGAACATAACTGAAAACCAAACCTTTGCAATCCTTACTGATCTCACTCCGGGACTATATATGAAGTGACAGTCAAGACAGAAAGCAATGGAAAAGAGTCCAGCCCAGTGTCTTCAACAGGGATAACATGTGAGTTACATTGAAATGGGTTTGGTGACAATGTTTTTAGTGCTAATAAGAGGTGAGAGAATGGATTTTAAAGATGGTCAGCACTCCTTTAAAGGGAGGGACCAGTGATCCTGTTAATAAAGCTAATAAGAGGTGAGAGAATGGATTTTAAAGATGGTCAGCTCCTTTAAAGGAGGGGCCAGTGATACTGTTAATAAACTAATAAGAGGTGAGAGAATGGATTTTAAAGATGGTCAGCGTCCTTTAAATGGAGGGCCAGTGATCCTGTTAATAAAGCTAATAAGAGGTGAGAGAATGGATTTTAAAGATGGTCAGCGCTCCTTTAAAGGGAGGGGCCAGTGATCCTGTTAATAAAGCTAATAAGAGGTGAGAGAATGGATTTTAAAGATGGTCAGCGCTCCTTTAAAGGAAGGGGCCAGTGATCCTGTTAATAAAGCTAATAAGAGGTGAGAGAATGGATTTTAAAGATGGTCAGCACTCCTCTAAAGGGAGGGGCCAGGGATCCTTTTCATAAAGCTAATAAGAGGTGAGACCATGGATTTTAAAGATGGTCAGCGCTCCTTTAAAGGGTGGGGCCAGTGATCCTGATAATAAAGTTAATGCGAGATCAGAGATTTCAAAGATGGTCATTCATAATAATAAAGCTAATGAGAAGGTTTTTTTTTATTTTACTGTGTTTCGTTTGCAGTGCTGAACTGTATGGCTCAGAAATGGATGGTGACTGAAACAAGCATTGAAACAAGCCTTTAAGCCAGGATGGGATTAGTCTGGTTGGTTTTCACTGGAATCATCCAGAAAGACACTGACATGCAAAACTGTGTATTCATTTCCTCCAGGGCCAGTATTGGAAGTGTGTGAAGTAACTGTAGACTGGAGAGTGAGCGAGACAAGTATAGAGGTAGACGTCACTTCTGAAGTTAACAACGTAACAGCAGCTAGGCAGGGTGAAGCACACACCGCTACAATTGAAAATCGTACAGCCGTTATCACAAACTTAACACCAGGATGCATCTATGAAATATCAGTTTGGAAGGACCAGGATAAGCTATGCAGTATTTCACAATCTCTGAGAAAGTATTGTATTCAATATCTTATTGTTCCTCACTATGTTGTAAAGCGCTTTGTGATGGTGGTCCCCTATGAAAGGCGCTATATAATTATGATTTCCATTACACGAGAGTAGTTGTACCCCTGAACCATCCTGCAGTCCTGTAGGTATTGCAATAGAGGGGACCCCTGAACCATCCTGCAGTCATGTGTCCTCTGGTTTCTGTGCTTGAAGTATTGGTTTGATCTTAGCTATGTTAACAACATGACCTGGTAACCCATTCCACCCCCTCACTACTCTGTGTGAAGTGTCTCCTTCCCTCTGTCTCCTCAGGTAGTTTCCACACTGTGTCCTCTGGTCCTGGTTTCTGTGCTTAAATTATTGGTTATAGGGTTTGTCAACGTCTTTTAAGATGTTAAAGACTTCAGTTGTGCCCCTTATTCTTCTTTATTCTAGACAGATTTAGTTATTTCAGCCTGTCTGTGTAGCTCAGTCCTCTAAGCCCTCCTTCTTCTTTCTCTCTCTCTCTCTCTCTCTCTCTCTCTCTCTCTCTCTCTCTCTCTCTCTCTCTGTCTCTGTCTCTCTCTCTCCAGTTCCTGCTCAGGTATAGAGAGAGAGAGGAGTTAGACTGGCCCGAGAGGGTTGAGAGGCATGTTGGTATACTGGAGGTCCCAGCATGAATGTTAGATTGAGTTCTTTCAGCCTGTCTTCGTAGCTCAGTCTTCCTAAGCCCTCTCCTTGTCTATCCCCAGTTCCTGCTCAGGTGAGCTCTCTCCATTGCTCTGCAGTGTCTGGGGGTTACAGTCTGTCTCTGGACTGGGGTAACCCTGCTGGACGCTGGACGGAGATAGAAGTGGACGTGTCCAACGGAGACATAAAGAAGGTAGAGAAGTGTGGGCCAGTCCAGTGTGGGCCGGTCCAGTGTGAGACGAGAATCGACGGGCTGAGCCCGGCTCGGTATTACACCCTCGCGGTGACGACCGTGTCTGGAGAGAAGAGGAGCTTCAAAGCCATTTCCATTCAGTGCCAAACTGACACGACCGGTAAGACTGCTAATCAACCCCTTTCACTGCTCTTATAGTGCAAGACTACTGTCTGTCGCCTCACTAAACTAATAGAAGTGTCCAGTCGACAACCCTTTCCCTGACAGACTGATTGAAAGATAGATATATAGATGAAAAGATAGCTAGACAGATATAGACAGATAGATAGATTGACAGTATACTGGTTTTAGAGGTGGGATATTTCCGTTTGTGATCGGATACAGATTGATTTGGCTGATAGACAGACAGATAGGTAGGTAGATTGATTGATATCTATATAGATAGATACATGATCAGTAACTTATTTATTTGTAGGTGTCATCGTCGGCTCTCTGTTTGGGATTCTAATACTCATCTGCTTGGTGGTCTTTCTCGTTCTGTTCATCCTGAGACGATACCCTGACCTCCGAGGTACGTCTGACCGCCTGTCCGTCCGTCTGTCTTATAAAGGGGTGTTTGGCCACTGTCAGTGAGCCCAGCATGCTGGGAAACGACCACACCATCTGAACATAGAAGAAAATTAAATTAATATTTGACAAATGTTTCAACTGTGGCCCATCAGCAGTAAGGCCACAACTCAAATAAGGCCGCATTTTGTTGGTCCATTGACTGGCCTTAATATCAAGATTTGACTGTTTTAGTATCTGCATCAGTCTCTGTTGCTGTTCTTTCTGCTGCATCAATGTGTGTGTATGTCTGTGTATGTGTGTCTGTGTGTGTGTCAGTGTGTGTGTGTGTGTGTCAGCCTGTGTGTGTGTTAGTGTCTCTGTGTGTGTCAGTGTTTGTGAATACACTATAATCAATGTTTGATAGAGATATTGGTCTCCACTCTGTTTAATGTCCTATTGTGTGTGTCTGTGTAGTGTTTGTAAATACACTATAATCAATGTTTGATAGAGATATTGGACTCCACTCTGTTTAATGTCCTATTGTGTGTCCTTTCCTGTTCTTCATTGCTGTGCCTGCTCACATCATTATTAACCAGGCTTACTAAAGCAATGTCCCTTTTCTACCGCTAGAGGAGGCTAATAGGAAATTTAAGAAATTTAATTAATTTCTTAAGTGAGAATGTGGTTTTAGAAATGACAACTTGTGTGCAAGATATTTCCTGTCCCCTTAACTATTTAATGATGTTTGCAATCATTCCAAATCTATTGCAATTACTCAAATACAGCTTTTTATTTAAATTGCTAAGTCGTGTTGTTTTGAGTTCAGGAGCTGCTCTTCAGTTTTAGTTGCCCGCTATAGACAGGTGTAAAGCAGGCTAGATCCTTTAGAAATGAGTAAGCGCCAGCACCATCTAGTGCACAGCTAGTGTATTGGCAGCAATCCCAAGTCTCAGATCACTAGATGGTGCTGGCTCTTCTATAAAGACACTGGCTGTGTTGCACATGTCTACGGCAGGCAGCTGCATTGATGTGTTTAAAGGATTTGTATTGTGATACAAGACCACAGCATAGCTCTGAGTTAAAGACCTACAGTTCCCAGCATCCCTCACCATTGCCGCAGGTGCAGAGGCATGAGGCATGTTGGGAGCTGTAGTCATAGCCAAGACTGTACCGATTCACAATAAAATACAATAACTATGGCAGCGCAGCTAGAACTGAATAGCAGCTTCTGAACTGTAAGAAATGTGAAACTGATAAACAATATTAGTGATGTCAAATATATGTTTATTGGTATAGGTCAGAATAGAATAATTTGAATGGACACTCCGGGCTACAGCAATTGAGAACTGAGCATTCACTTTCGATTTGTAGATGCCGAAACACACCCTTGTAATGATGTCATTATGACCTCTCTGTCCTATACCTGTGTACTCGTGGCAGGTTTCAAAGCCTCACAAACATTCCTTTTGAATCTCTGAGATTCATTCATCCCTCATGCAAGCAGAGGCCCCTTCTCTTCTTACATTCCTGAGCTCAAAATACCACACCCAGCTTCTCAGTAACATATAGAAAATAACTTATTATAAAAGAATAATTCCTTCTAATACAAAACTATTACAACATTCCTTGTTAACATTTCGGTCTGACTCATTTCTAGTTCTAGTTCCAAAGATGACAGCGTTCTGGAATTTGCATGTAAGAAGATTAAGTAAGTCAATAACATTATTTTATTTTCTCTGTTGTTCCAGTACCTGTCCTGCATTTCCATTCGCTACACAGCTCTCCCATGCACAGTTTGAAAAGATGTTCTAGCAAAACATGGGTTTTCATTGTATCTGGGCTAGAGAAATCTCTGTTTGCACGAGCCAGGCTTTCAGATAGTGCTAGGGAGACTAAATCTACCGAGTCACCTCACCGTGCTACAGCGGCCCCTACTGGCCAGGTGAGCTCAAGCAGACACCTGCAGGGCTGGCCTTTGTCCTCCAGGGGGCAGTAGCTCACATCTGCTGTGGAGCTCCTGGATGTAAAGAGGTGATTGGCTTGGGGTTCGGAGGAGGCCCCCTCAGCTCTGAGCTGTCTGGGGAATTACTGCAGTGAGGGAATTGGACAGGTTAACTTAGGGAGACAATTGGGTGTAAAATAATTTGGCACTCTAAATTTATATTTAAACCCAATCTTGATCTGTAGGGTGTGCTATTGAAAGAGTGGAATTTGATTGATATCTGATAGACAGATGGAGGGACTGACAGATAGACACACAAATGCACAGACCGACAGTATACTGGTGATCTGATGACAAGAGACAGACAGACAGTCACTATATTGGTGGTAGTGGTGGGATATTTTAGTTTGATTGAGATCTGATAACAAGAGACAGGCAGACAGATAGTGTTCTATTATCCTATTTCCGATATGATAAATCTTCTTGTGTTTCAGACCGATCGAAGTCAGTAAGTTTGCAGACTATTTCCACAGACAGCAGGCGGACTCTGATATTGGATTTGCAGAGGAATATCAGGTACGATCTCTCCATCAATACGGACATGAGAAACATCACAGGAGGCTCAGGGTCTCACCTGCACAGTGTAAATTACTCCATATTTCAATAGGGGTGCAACGTTACACTAACGTCACGATAGTTATCACGATATGCAGGTCATGATACAGGATGCATCACGATACACATGATGATCCCGATTGGCTACTTGAGATCAAATGAACAACAGAGACAATATGTAGGCTAGATCATATTTATATTAGTAAGTGCCATCTAGTGAGCACTCAGTGTACTGCCAGCAAAACTAAACTTGATCCTCAGTGTCAGATCACTAGGTGGCGCTGTCTCTTCTATAAAGACACTCTGGTGTGTTACACATGTCTACAGCAGGCAGCTAGCACTGAAGGACAGCTCCTGAATTCAGTCAAAGCAACACAGACTTAGCAACAACATTACAATACAGTACAATAGCAAAGCAATGAAAAAAATCCTTTTCAAAATCTCCTTTTGCAAATGCATGTTTAAAAAGCTCGGTAATGCTGCTGATGTACGATCATGATTTTTTTTTTATCATTACAGAGTTTGGGCGCGGTTGGCACTGAGCAGACAATCAAAGCTGCCCTCATACTGGAGAATCGAGGGAAGAACAGATACATCAATGTCCTGCCATGTAAGTGTAACAGATCTACAATAAGAGAGACCCTACACCTGACGTACAGTAAGATACCATAACCTCTATTAATACAGCACAGCCTGTCATAGCACATCCTGTAACATACCAAGCCCTCCATTAAGAAGTTTTGGATGATGAAGGCATTAAAATGTTTCTCTGCTAACTTGACTTTCTCTCTCAGTCTCTTCTGGTTTGGAGTTTCTGATCCAGTGAAGTTCTGGATGAGGAAGGCATTAAAACGTTTCTCTGCTAACTTGACTTTCTCTCTCAGTCTCTTCTGGTTTGGAGTTTCTGATCCAGTGAAATTCTGGATGACGAAGGCATTAAAACGTTTCTCTGCTAACTTGACTTTCTCTCTCAGTCTCTTCTGGTTTGGAGTTTCTGATCCAGTGAGGTTCTGGATGACGAAGGCATTTAAATGTTTCTAATACTTTGGCCCTTTCTTTTCAGATGACTGGTGTCGTGTTAAGTTGAGTGCTATTGATGGAGATCCATTCTCAGACTATATCAATGCAAACTTCATGCCGGTAAGTGAACATTTATATAAAAGTTCCCTTTATTTGGTATTGATATCGTGGAAACAGACTTTGGAGTGTAATGATCCTTTACTAATTGGTTACATATATCCAGCAGTCCCAGGCTAAACCAGACAGACAGGTTGTCCAAAATAACGAGGTGTCTTTTTAAATGTTCCTAGAAATTTGTACAGTGTATGCGTGGCTGCAAGTAAACGACATCGCCTACTGGCTGCTTTTGTACTCTGTTAGTATGAGACAGACTTCCTTTGGCAAAAGCAATTCCTGACTTTTAATTACTGTAGTCCACAGACTTGCGTTTTGAACCACTGGAGTCCGTCAGTATTTCAGAAAGCTTCTTGCCCTTTTCCAACCAATTGACTGCAGTTAGTTTAAACTCTGCAGGGTGCCCTCTTTAATTCATTTCAGCGATTTGGTAGCTACTTGTAGATATTCTTCTGTTTATTTTCACCCTGTCTTTGGTGTCAGTATACAGCCGTTATTTCCAGTGTGTCTCTTTGGATCATGCAGTTCATAGTGACCTAACGTCACACTAAATTATAGGGCATACATTGTGTCTGGCATATCTGAATGCACGGCTGAACGGTGTCTGTATTAGCGAGGGTCCTGTAGTCCTGTAGTAGCGCCTCTACTGTACTCTGTGGAACATCGCTATCACGAGGAGTAACGAGGGGTGAATGATAGAAGTACCTGACTCTGTGTTATAGAATGGAACTCTGGAGCGAGGCTATGCATGATCTGAAGCATTTGACCACTATAATAAATGAGCTCTGATCTTGTACCCAGAAACTCTCTACACTGCCTTCTGCCCTGATTAACACCAAACCAACCTGCCTATCATTACTCCTCATGATGAATATTTGAGTTGCTCATTTTCAATGTATCGTGAATTAACGAATGCTTCAGATTATCCAGCAAGCGTTGAGATCTCGGCGTCGAACAATCCAGAGGGAATATTATTCTCATTTTGTAACCCTGGCTAATTTTGGTCTCTTGACAGTGTAAAGATTGTGGAAGAAACTATAATTATTTTACTAGTTCTCCTAAGCCATGTTATTAATGATACTTTAAGAGGAGGTGTGGTCCAGTGGTTAAAGAAAAGGGCTTGTAACCAGGAGGTCCCCAGTTCAAATCCCACCTCAGCCACTGACTCATTGTGTGACCCTGAGCAAGTCACTTCACCTCCTTGTGCTCCGTCTTTCGGGTGAGACGTAGTTGTAAGTGACTCTGCAGCTGATGCATAGTTCACACACCCTAGTCTCTGTAAGTCACCTTGGATAAAGGCGTCTGCTAAATAAACAAATAATAATAATAATAATAATACAATTATTAAGCATACATCATTATTCACAGATCAGCATACACAGTTATTGCAATTATACCTGACTACTAGGTCATCTAGCTTAAATACAGTTACATAAAATATTTGATCAAACTACCTGAATTGGAGGTATTCTTTCAGGGCAGGAGTGATGGATGTCATCATGAGTCTCCTGAATAGCCCAACGATCTCTCTACTTCTAAGAGTATTTATATACTACAGCTCAACTCTCCCTTATGTGTAGAAAGCTAATTGGTTTCAAAACAGTTGACTGATGCATAGCAACTATCACCCCATTATCATATCACAGGTATCATGCCCAGTCATCTCTGTACTTCCACCTTTTGTTCTGTCCACTCAGCCACGTATACAATCTTGATAAGAGCAGTTCTACCCTTTAGACTTGTTATTGTGAGTCTTCTTCATACCCCTTATTTCAAACACTGCAATGAATCCTTCAACAGGGCTATCACACTGAAAAGGAGTTCATCGCCGCTCAGGGCCCCTTGCCCAACACTGTGGA
>CM060294.1:3277108-3324608 GCA_030684275.1 Acipenser oxyrinchus oxyrinchus
GTGAGTCGCTAATATAAACAATCTGGTCTTCAGTTAATGCTTAACAACTATTCATTAAGGTTTAAAGGGAGGGAGAGAGATGGAAAATAAAACCCAAAAATTAGAAGCCCTAATTATAGCAGCAGTGGCAGCAATTATGGCAGCAGTGTGGAATAGTGGTTAGGCTCTGGACTCTTGACCGGAGGGTTGTGGGTTCAATCCCAGGTGGGGACACTGCTGCTGTACCCTTGAGCAAGGTACTTTACCTAGATTGCTCCAGTAAAACCCAACTGTATAAATGGGGAATTGTGTGTAAAAATAATGTGATATCTTGTAACAACTGTAAGTCATCCTGGATAAGGGCGTCTGCTAAGAAATAAATAAATAATAATATAGGCAATAGCCAGCATGGGTTCAGAAGAGGGAGGTCATGCTTGACTAACCTACTTGACTTTTTTGAGGATGCTACAGCTACTGTAGATGATGGCAATGCTTATGATAAAATGCATCTTGATTTTCAAAAAGCCTTTCACAAAGTCTCACATGAAAGACTTAAGTACATTAAAATCAGCTGGAATACAGGGGAGGACATTTGATACAGAACTGGTTAAACAGAAAGCAGAGAGGAAAATCAAATTGGGGGATGCACTTAGTGGGGTACGACAAGGGTCTGTACTTAGACCTTTACTGTTCTTCATTTATATCAATGACTTGGACCAAGATACACATTGCAAGATTGTCAAATTGGCAGATGATATAAAACGTGGGGGAGTAGTGGACTTTGAATCCGCAGCCCAGCTAATTCATAGGGATTTGCCCTGCTGCTGTAAATAGTGTGTGTGTGTGTGTGTGGGGGTAAGGTTGGCAGGGATGGGGTTAAATACATCCCTGCCAGCAATCACAGGTGTGGCCATTCCCCAATTGGGTATGTGGTGCTACATGTATAAAGGAAGCCAGAAAGCCTTTGTTTGGTGGAGGGAGTTAGGTTAGTGTTTTGGATCTGTGGTTTGCTGCATGTTTAGAATATTTTTAGTGAAGGGATTGCCCAGCCTACAACTGGTTAGTGTTTTGTTTGAACCTTTAATGTTGTCCCTCATGACATGTTTATTTTGTTCCTGTGTTTTGTGTTATTTTGTTAAATTAACGTACGTCTCTGGGACTAATTCCTGCCAGTAGCCAGCCTGGGCCGTGACGCTACCCTGTCACATGGACCTTCTCTAACTGGGCAAACTTGTGGCAAATTAATTTTAATGTTAAGAAATGTAAAGTATTGCATATGGAACGTACAAATCCACTTTCTAAGTATAAAATGAACAGGATGAAAATAGGGGACGAGGACTTTGAAAAGGATCTCCGTTTTATAGTGGTCATCATTAAAAATGCCTCTAATATGGGGAGGCAATTAAAAAGGAACATAGAATGCACATATTGTAAAAAGTGTGGATTACAAGTCTAGAGAGGTGATGCTAAGATTATACAATGCCCTGGTTAGACCCCACCTAAAATACTGTGTGTAGTTTTGATCACCTCACTACAAAAAAAAGGCTTCATGGTACAGAGAAGGGCAGCTAGGTTGATCCCAGGACCTTATGACATGAGCTATGAGGACAGGTTAGAAGTATTAAACCTCTTCAGCCTCGGAAAAAGAAGGGAAAGAGGGATTTGATTGCAGTCTTTAACCCTTTCTGGTCCAATGTCGGACACAGGTCTCTAGTTGTTTTTCTTCAGAAAAGCCGAGAAAACCATTCAATGGCCGAGTGAGACTGATAGGAGCTGAGAGAAGCCGGAAAAAAGGCGGATCTGAGCAATACACATAGCCCCAGCACCACAGAGATAACACAGACATAAACAAACAAGATAGCTGCTTCTGCATCCAGCGCTCAAAGAATATCACAGACATTTGCAGAGCTTTTTGAGATGTTATAGTAATAAAATAATGACTTGGATCGCATTATTGGGGAGTTTGGTGATAAAACGAGTGATCAGGTATGCACGACTATGAAGAGGTATGTGAAAAATACAGCGAACAAGGGGTGGGGCGGGGCTGGAGATGCAGTACTGAGTGTCCAGTGGATATGCAGTGCCTTTTAGACCTGCACAGCGTGTCTAAAATAAACTGTGTGTGTGAAAATAAATTGACCTGACGCGCCTGAGACGCAGCTGAATAAATGGACCACAAAGGGTTAAAATCATAAATGGTGTAGATATAGTTAACCCAAGAAACTACTTCAAATTTAGCACAAGAAAAATAGGACAGAAATGGAAGTAAAGTTTAGAACAGAAGGTATGAAGCTCTTTTGGAGACACATGTCCTGATCACCCAGAGAGATTTGACTCTGCAGATCAAGTGCTTTGCACAGACTTGCACAGACTGGGACTTGCTGTTACTGGGAGACTGGAGTGGTTGAAATAGGAATCAGCAGGAAAGGAGAGGATGCTTCCTGTCACCTTGGAAGAAATGACAAGTCCTGGAGTTTGGAGTGCTCTTGTTTTGGTCACTTTGCCTTGCACAATGACAAAGATTGAAATAACACAGAGTTAGAAATGCATGGTATAGTCTACCAGGTGAAGTAGCAGGATATGAAACACTGGGAACATTTAAAAAAAGATTATGTGCTTTTAAATGAGTCCGTCCACCTCCCCCACCCACAATTGGACCCGAATGGCCTTTTTCCTTCTCAAACTTTTCTTAAGTTGAAAAAAAGAGATGGCAGAGGGACTTTATAATTACTGTAACATGCCCCCAAAAAGTTCTGAAAAACATAATTGCTGCATATTAACCCTTTGGGGTCCTATGTGGGACCGGTCCGACATTGCAATTATTCCTATCCGTCCGACATCATCAAAAAGACGCAAAAAACGTGTTTCTAGTTGTTTTTTCTCTGGAAGAAGCTGAGAAAACCATTCAATGGCTGTGTGGGAGAGACAGGAGCCGAGACAAGCCGATAAATAAAAAAAAGGTGTATCTCATTGTCACAAAGACGGCAGCAGTGGGTGACGTCAGACCAGAGCCAGGAAATAAATAACAGAGATGGGGTTTTGGTGAAGCTGAGCGCGTGATCGCGCTCAGCATTTAATAATCAAACAGCACAGAAAAATAAAAGGTTTGAACACAAAACAGGACACGGCACTCGTCGCCAAAAATAAACAGACAAACAAAACGCACTAAACAGTAAACAAAACAGTGGACGGACAGACAAATGAAACACGGTGAGTGAAATAATTGACTTAATTTTACTTTTTAAGTTTCTCCTTCTCCACACCCGTTCTCCACTCACCAAACACCCAACCCCGAGTGAGTGAAAACATGCTGTTTTTATGCAGTTGTACCGAGACTCGATTGCTAGTCAATCATTCAATTGGAATCTCGGTACAACTGCACGTGAATTAATTAAGTGCACTCCGTGACCACACATTACATTTTAACCAGCACGTGAAGTGATTTGTGCCCTCCTCGTGCCTAAATACAAATCTACATTTTTAAATCACACGTGAAACACAGACCCGTTTATATCCCGTGTACCGATGACTATACACCAACATTTACACACAACACGTAACATATAATACACAGGGGGCACTTTGCCACACTCATGAATAGTCATACTTACCCCTGGCATCACATAGGGCGGTCATAAGGAAACAAGCTGGTTGTTACTGTATCAGCACACAGAGACTATCACGGACATTTGCAGAGCTTTTTGAGATGTTATAGTAATAAAATAATGACTTGGATCGCATTATTGCGGAGTTTGGTGATAAAACGAGTGATCAGGAGATGATTGATCTGTATGTACGACTATTATTATTTATTTATTTATTTATTTATTAGCATATGTGAAAGCGATAGCGAACGACAGGGTGGGGCTGGAGATGCCTAGTGAGTGCTTTGTTGATATGCAGGGCCATTTAAACCCATTTTACTGTGGAAAAAATACTTTTAAACAGTGCGCCTAAAATTAACTGCGCGTGTGAAAATAAATTGGACCTGACGCGCCTGACGCACAATTAATAAATGGACTGCAAAGGGTTAATAACATTCAGCAGCAGATGATCAAAAAATATGAAAATATTTACTGCAACAAAATTTGAAGCTTCTAAAAACACATTTGTCTTAATGAATCTTTCTATCCTAATGTTTCCTTTGTTTTTCCTAGATGAAATCCCCGAACGCCGCTCAGTCAGGCAGTTCCACTTCACCGCCTGGCCGGATCACGACGTTCGGATAACACGGCCACCTTCATCCAGTTCCGGACGGTGGTCCGAAAATTCCTGGACAATCGGCAGAGGAGCGGTCCGCCATCGCACACTGCAGGTACCAGATTGCGATCCCAGCACCATTGGCCTTGTTTGATTTTCCTGAATGGGTTTAAAACTGCAGTTCAGTGTCATCTGTGCTGAGATGAACTATGTGTTTTATATATCTTTCTTTATATATATATATAAAGCAAACGCAGACTGCCGCCATCAGGTAAGACAGGTAAGACATAGAACATGCAACTCTATGATCCATGATCATGGTCCACCGGTGTTGTAGCCCGCTCCTTCTCCACCCTCGCCCTGCAGTGGTGGAATGACCTTCCTACAGATGTCAGGACTGCCCAGTCCCTGACCACCTTCCGACACCTCCTCAAGACTCACCTCTTCAGACAGCACCTGTAGAACTCCTCTGTTTTTCCCCTGGGACACTTATCACTCTTCCTTAAATGCGCTTTACTTGCTCTTATGTGCCCCCTATTTTAATGCATTTAATCCTGTACTTTAGAGTACTGTACTTAATCTGGAAGTCTTGTTGCATGGTATAACCCTAATCCTAACTCTAAACCAAAATGTATCAACTTTATGTAAAGTGTTACCATGTAATAACTAGATAAAGGCGTCTGTCAAATCAAATCAAATATATCTATGGTGAGGTCCAGACCACGTTTCCTCTTTCTCTTGCACCCCACTACTTGAGCTTCAATCTAGCTTAAAAGTAGGTTCCCTGCCTGAAGCACCTTTCAGAAGGTCCATGGTCCTCTTTCTCTTGCAGTGCTGGAGTCGATCGCACAGGAACCCTGATTGCTCTCGACTCCCTCCTGCTGCAGATAGAGAGGGAGAAGGCTGTGGGGATCCAGAGCTTCGTGAAGAAGATGAGGCTCCACCGGCCTCTCATGGTCCAAACAGAGGTGAGTCCAGCACAGAGACCCGAGAGAAAGGATCTCAAGAGACTCTTATAAAAGAGTCCCGTAGTAAAACCACAGCACAGTGTAATACAGCATGATAAAGCATAGGGAAGCATTGTAAAGCACAGAGAGGTCTGGTAAAGCATAGGGAAGCATTGTAAAGCACAGAGAGGTCTGGTAAAGCACAGGGAAGCATAGTAAAGCACAGAGAGGTCTGGTAAAGCATAGGGAAGCATTGTAAAGCACAGAGAGGTCTGGTAAAGCATAGGGAAGCATAGTAAAGCACAGAGAGGTCTGGTAAAGCATAGAGAAGCATTGTAAAGCACAGAGAGGTCTGGTAAAGCATAGGGAAGCATTGTAAAGCACAGAGAGGTCTGGTAAAGCATAGGGAAGCATTGTAAAGCACAGAGAGGTATGGTGACGCATATTACAAAAACAGGGTGTGTAAAAGTGCCCCATAGTAAAAACACAGCACTGTGTAATGAAGCATAAAGCACAAGTGTATGGTAAAGCATAGGGACTCATTTCTTTTAGTGTTTGTATTATTATTATTTAGTAATTTAGCAGATGATTTTATCAAAGCAACTTAGAGATTAGGGGGTGAACTATGCATCATCAACAACTGCTCCTGCAGAGTCACTTCCAATAGGAGCTTGCTTGTTTTACGTCTCATCTGAAGGACGGAGCACAAGGAGGTTCAGTGACTTGGTCCGGGTCATGCACAGTGAGTCAGTGGCTGAAGTGGGATTGAACCGGGAACCTCCTGGTAACAAACCCCTTCCTTTAACCACTGGACCACCAAGCCTCCTTGTAAAATGATGTAAAACACTCTCATTCCCATCTCTCTCTCTCCCCCTCCTAGTCCCAGTACATCTTCCTGAACCAGTGCATGCTCGACACCATCCAGGGAAAGAACAATTCTGATCCCGATGAAAATATCTATGTGAACATGATCTATGCCAACGCTGCAGCCCTCAGGGAATTCCACGCAACCAATGGGAATGCTGCTTAACTTCGCCCCGCCTCCATCTGCTCTCAGACATCCAATCACAGCACAGACACCCATTTTCTAGAGATATTACTGGACTACTATTGCTTGCTGCTATTGATGTGATGATTTATGTTATTTTGATACTGGCCGTCTTTTCTACTGGAGTACTGTAATTCAATTATTGATCATTTGCACAAACACAATTCAAAAAGCTCTCACTGCACTCATGCTGGCTAGCAGGCAATTGAAATATGACACCACCTGTCTCCTCACACACAAACAGCAGCTTCAACAGCAAGCTGTGACGTAGGTAGTAGTTTGCTCACACACACACACACACACCCACATACGAACACAGCCTCAACTGAGATGATGCTGATCTTATTAATGGTATATAGATTAAGTATATGGCAAGTTTCTTCATCAAGTTTCACTAAAAGTTATTTCACATGCAAAGTGTGCAAACTAAATAATTCACAGTTCAATTGTATGTGAATGTGTTACAATTAATTCATTTAGTTCCATGGAGTTCCTTGGAGCTTAGACTTTTGGTCCGCTGTTTTGGAAACTCAATCTGTTGAAGTGTCCAGTACAAAAGCTCTCCTCTCACAATGAAGTCTTCAATCTCACATTGGATCAAACTCGGCAACAAAGCTTTCAATTCTTAATAGAATCAACAAACAGCTGCAACAAACTCTTCAGTCCTCGGTATAGGATCCACAACAGCCCGTCCCGCTGTCCTCTTCGCTGAATCTTTAGCTACGCGAGGTAGCAGGGCACAGTTTCTTTTGGATACTGTGGTTGTAGGTGTACAGCAGACCCAGACTGGTTTGTCTGATAAGTCTCTGTAAGTTTTACTGGCGGTCCTCCAGCCGGGCCTCAGTCTCGTTGCTTTTGCTCGTTGACTCACTTGCAGCTTGCTTCCTCATCTTGGGTCCGTTTCAGGCAGAGTCCCGTCTTGGTTCTGTTTTTAGGCAGAGTCCAGGAGTTGCAGCTTTGCTTAGCAGAGTGACAGCACCTTATTTAGCATTTGTTGTCGAACACAAAATGTTCAGTTTTGCTTGGATATTTATAGTCTTTTTGACTCTGCTAAATAGCCACTTTCATGAGATCATTTGTGTATCTTGCCTTTTTTTAAACTCACAGTCCTTTGATGTTTTAATGTCCTTTTCCACTGGGACATCACTAGTTTATGTCTTCCTTGCATCAGAACCATTGTTGTTGCACGTGTGAATTATCTGTACATAATTCAACTGTCCGCTCAGCCTAACCCAGTTCAGGCACCAGTCCTCTAATCAGTAGGTCACATAGTTCAGTATGTCTGCCAGGAACCAAGGGGCCCTTTTTCTTAAGACACAACAGTTTCATGAATTAGTCCAGTTATATCATTAATACACGTTCATATATGATCATATTCAGGGAATATGTCCCACAGTACTGCATTTTATTTACAAACTTTTGATAAAACGTATAAAAGCTATAACAGTGGTGCGTGTTTTATTGTGCAATTGTTTCCTTTGTGAACTTGTGTGGGAGAAGTTTATAATTAAGAGTTCAAACCGAGTTAAACCCTTACACACACGATAATTAATGAATTACCTTTAATGAGGTTTCTTGACACCAACTCTCCCTACATAAAGTTCTGGTTTGTAAGTGATATGACAGCTGTTTCTGAAGCTGGCGTTTGATAGCCTGGTCATTGCACTGAGCTGTGTTCTCTTTGATTAGTTCAATGCCATGTGCTTAAATGCTTCAACAAAGATTCTGATAGAAAGCTGACAGTAGGAGAGGTTGTGTTCATTTATCTTGGAAATAAAAAGGTTCAGCGAGTTCTGATATAACGTGGTTTATTTCATACCTGCATCACAGACCCAATAAACACATATTATATATTCTCAGGAGGACTTACAATTATATCATATTATTTTTTACATACAATTACCCATTTAAACAGTTGGGTTTTTACTGGAGCAATCTAGGTAAAGTACCTTGCTCAAGGGTACAGCAGCAGTGTCCCCAACCTGGCATTGAACCCACGACCCTCCGGTCAAGAGTCCAGAGCCCTAACCACTACTCCACACTGCTGTTTTTTCAGACTGAAGTGACTTTGAAGGGGGTCCCATCTAGAGATAGTTTGAGGATCACTTATATGGTATTATTATTTGTTTATTTAGCAGACGCCTTTATCCAAGGCGACTTACAGAGACTAGGGTGTGTGAACTATGCATCAGCTGCAGAATCACTTACAATTACGTCTCACCCGAAAGACGGAGCACAAGGAGGTTAAGTGATTTGCTCAGGGTCACACAATGAGTCAGTGGCTGAGGTGGGATTTGAACCGGGGACCTCCTGGTTACAAGCCCTTTTCTTTAACCACTGGACCACACAGCCTTCCTGTTTTTCTGTGGGTTTTTTTCTCTTTTTGATCAAGTTAGAGTTGATTCGGTTCTGGTGTCGTTTTTCTTTTAAATAAAATTGAATTACTGGTAGATTTTCCGATTCATGAAATTCATTTTCATACCATTCTTAAACAGTCTGTCCATTAAAAAAAAATACACACATTTGCTTCGGGTCGGACATGTATTTTGTTTAAGTGAGTGGCTACTTACAGATATTAAATGCTGTAGAGTTAGGACAGGTAAGTGGAGGAGGAATTTGAATCGAAGGTGATGTGTCTGTTGCAAGGTTGTGTTGGATTAAAGTATGGCTGATAGAACGCAGCTAACCAATCAATGATCAGGATTCATAATGTAATATGTTTCTAATATATATATATATATATATATATATATATATATATATATATATATATATATATATATATATATACTCTCCCACCCTCGTACTTCATCCTGTGTATTTTGTGGTATATAAAAGCTCCATATCCCTTTTGTAAGTTCTTGTATTGCAGAACAAGCTAGCCAACCCCTCCATGGCACTGCCATCTCACTGTGTAGTATTGATCAGAAACAAACCATATCCAGTGGTCATCCCAACTATAAAACAAGAAGTCACATGGCTCCAGAGACAGGTGAAAGCCTTGGATGAGAGGCTAGTGAATAAGAGGGAGATTCTGTCCTTTCCAGTCAATGGATCTCTCCCATGTGGTTTGTATAACCCTGTCTGTCTGCACTTCTGATTAATTTAGTATATCATATGAAATATATTGTTGCAATTATATATAATACAAATATAATTAATATAATGAGCGGAATAATAGGTTGAAGAAAGTTTTATTTTTTTCACACCAAGTAGTTACAGCAAGTCTTCTACAAAACCCAGAGAAACCATTTCCTAAAACACAAGACTTCAAACCCAATGCAAAGCTGTTTCTTACAATTCATTTACTATGCAAACCTTTTACAACATGAGCTCAAAGTTTCTAAAAATGTAAACCTGTTACTTCTATTTTTTAGAGCCAAATCGTTTTCTGCAATTTTTTGTGCTTCCTAAAAAAAATCAGTTTTTGAGCAAACCTTTCCTGAGTCTGAAACCAGTTTTTTTCTGTTTCCATTGAGCTTTCCTACAAGTCTGTTAATTTTTTTTCTTTATAATTTGTTGTAGTACTTCCACCTCTCCACTAGAGAGCACTCAGATTCCACCTCTTAAGAGGTCCATGTGTTATTCCATTATAACATTGTTGTAGTTCCTCTTACTCCCCAGTAGAGTGTGCTAAAAGCCAGTTACTTCATGTGGCTGCAGTATTTCCATTTAGTGTCACCTTGCTCTCAGACAGGCTGCTATAGAACCCCTATCTTCAAGCTCCTGAACCCTTATTGGCAGCTAAGTCCCTCCCTGTTTACCTTGTAATCTGAGCAAACACAATGCTGCAGTAAACAGGTATTTCCATTTTAAAACATGATAACTGGTAGTACACTTAAAGAAAGTTCTCAGTTTGTATCCCTTACTTTGAAATGTGTTGTACTTCCAAAGTCATTTCAGCTCAGCAGTGTCTTCTGGGTCAGAGCGCATAACCGTCAATAAGGGTTAATTAAGGACAGGAAAGGAGTAGGGATAATGTTACCTTCTAGGTGACAAAGACAGTGCAACCCTATCTGAGAGCCTAGCTTGCAAACAGATTTCTTTTACCAACATTAGTAACAGATGTAATCATTTTAAATAACCTGTTGTTCTTTTATAACTGCACATGTGAGACAGGTGTATCGGTTGGAAGTACCCAACGCTGTGATTTATGGAATTAGGGGTAGCTACAAACAATTCAAATATTTAAAATAATATAAAAAAAACATTAAAACATTAACTAGCACACACTGCAAGGCTCAAGTCAAACCCCTAAAACATAAAGTAAAAAACTGTAGCAATAGATTTTAACTAAATAATATCTTAACTAGCACACACAGCAAGGCTCAAGTCAAACCCCTAAAAAGTATAGTAATTGATTTTAACTAAATAATATATTAAAATACACCAATACACTGTTTCCTAAGACTGTCGCCCTCAAACTGCTCAAGGCAACACCTCTAATGAAATAAGAGACCGTGACACCCTGGGATTGAAATGTGAAATAAAAATTCTTAATAATAGTTAAAGAAACCCATCTCATGAAACATGCACTGAGATCAGCCTAAGCACACCAGACCTTAAAAGTAAAATATTTGTATATGATTAAAATAATAATAATAATAATAATAATAATAATAATAATAATAATAATAATAATAATAATAATTAGATACTGGTGTATCCTATTACATTCATTTTGTAAAATTCTCTTTTGGTATTTCTGCTTAGATCGTTCTTTACCAGACTTACTGAACTGATGTCCTTTTTCAACCACAGAATCTGCTGCTCATCAGACCCTTGAAAGCTGAATGAATTAATCTCTGCAGTTGTTTGAAATGACCACTAGGGGCGTGCATTCATCGAAATATTTGTGATTGACTGTTAGTTCCTTTTGGTATGTCTAAATTCAGCACTGTTGGGTGTCTGGTGGTTATGAATGGATCTGAGCAGAAACAGCAGTAGAGAATGCTAGAACACACATCTGATGTCATGTTAAACAGGTACACAATTAATCATTCAGATAATGTAGATGGAAAGTAAAGATTAATCATCTAAAAGCAGGTCAGTGAATCTGGGGTGCTGGCCAGGCTGTGCTATCTCAGGGTTTGGAGCACGTCTCACTCTCCCTCCTCCTCCTCCTCTTCCTGCTTGTGGAAAATCTTCCCTTCCTTCTTTCTCCAGCGCAGCGTCATGCCTTTGGGTAAGCGCTCTTGAAGCTGAAACAAGCACCAGACTCCATGTTACAAGAACACAGGAACAGGAGGAGAGCTGGGAACCACAAGAGGCCGTTCAGAGCAGCCAGGCTCTCAGCCCTTGATAGCAAACCCAGTAAAGCTCATCTCAGGAGAGCTGCACGCATTTCAGAGCTGGGAAAACCATGCCTTGTTCTGTTTAATGATGCGGAAAATGTCACCTGGCATGCCTGCTATTTAAAAATAAAACTGTTTGATGGCAATCTGAAGGAATTTGATCTGTCTACTGGAGGAAAATGGTAAAGTATGTGCCATCTCACATTTCAATTTGTTCTCAAGATAGTAACTCCTTTTAATGGAGCACCTGTCCAGCGGCGTTTAGTAACTGTCAAAGTGAAGAGACACACAGAGACACACAACAGCATTGTGGAAGCCCCAGTATACACTACCTGAGCTAAAATGGCATCTGTGATCTTTGGGTTTTCAGGGTCCAATCCCTCTGCTGCATTTATCTCAATCCTCACCTCTTGGCTGCGTTTTCCTGTGTGGAGAAACAGAAATATTGACACAGCATGAGTTAGAAAGGGTGCAGACAGGCTACTGTGACTCTATACAGACAGAACCATTCACTCTGATTATAAACACCGCAGACACTAACTGCAAACTGCCCACATTGCAGTGAGCTCCAGATCCCACTGAACTGACATCACATCTTTATCCAGCTCATACTCTTACTCTAACGTGGCTGGCATGTACCTGTGAAATGTTCTGTTTGGATTACAACACAACAGCATACCTGGTTTAGGAGAGGTCTGGGTTCCAGTCAATGGTTTTGTAGTTCCTGGAGCTTTGGCTGCGGGACTTGATTCTGTAAATAAATCAAAATATCAGAAAGTGAAATCAGGTCAAGATTGGATTTATGTTTGAAACTCAGCACCAGGTTCTTCCCCAATCATGCCTTCACTTCTACATCAACTTGGTCCTTTTTAAAATGTCACTTCTCTTCTAAATCTCTCAGGACTATGTCTAATCGACGTGCGGTCTCTGGCATTCTGTGTATGCAAGACCCACCAAGTTAAAAGATGCAGAGAGACCGAAGTCTTCAAATGATAAGTGGAAGCCGTGTGACAGCTTTAAAGAGATTAGAAGCCAAGTTATTACAAAAAACGCTGTAAAGAGACTGCTTGAGAAGTCCCTGAAGGCCTTCTTTCTAACTGTGCAATATCTACGGCTTGCCTTTTGGTTTGATCGATTTCGAAAACAGGATTCCTTCACCGTTCCTGACTGCAGGTGCCAGAAGAATCAAGAATTAAAACTGAGCTGCTTACATATTTAAAGTATGTTACCAGTAAGGTCAGGCACTATATGTTAAGAATCATATTCACTGTGTGTTGTTCTGAACAAGATGACACTCAACAGATTTCTAAGTGTAGTTGCTACTGGTCTGGTAGGGACATGACTCAAAGAGAGCCCAATTCTGATGGAGGCTACGTTGGTAAAAGCGGCGCATTACACTTTGCCCTGTGAAGTGAGTTCAGTGCCACGTGTAATGGATCTCCTCCTAGTGGCTGATAAATGAATAGTGACATCAGCATAAGACCCATGCTTACCTCTTGAGCTGGCTTTTTAGTTGAATGGTATGAAGTTTGAACCTCCTGGTTTGCAGTTTGCGATCAACTATTACCTTTCCATTGAATTCAGTTGGCTGTTTTATGAGGTATGTAAATTCCATACATTTGCTTTGGATTTATCAAAATTGGACCCATAAAATTATAGAAAGATATACAGACATGATACCTGATTCTGGAGAGGTCTTAGTTTCAGTGGATCGTTCTGTGGTTTCAGTGGATCGTTCTGTAGTTTCAGTGGATCTTTCTGTGGTTTCAGTGGATCGTTCTGTGGTTTCAGTGGATCGTTCTGTGGTTTCAGTTGGTTGCTCTGTGGTTGATTCCGGTGCTTTGGTTATGAGATTTGATTCTGTAAGAAAACAAGTATTTTTGAATAACTGTAATGCAAAACTTATACCCAAGAGGTGTGTTTAGTAACCGAATCACTCTGAGGGACAATTGACAGTAAGCACATATTGCTGAATGCAAAAACAGCTTCAAACTGTTTCTTAATACCCAGAACGTACTAAGTAGGGGTTCTAACAGGGGTGTGTGACAGAAAATATGGACCCGCCCTCCAACAACACCCGTTAGAACCAGGGAACTTTGTGTGAAACGTTTCTGAAGCCCGGATCTGGTGTTAATGGCTTATGTTTTGTAAATTGTATATCAGGTCTGAGAGAGGAATTTTATTTAATTCCTGTAAGAAAAACATCAGTGCACCCTGAATAAAACTGTGAACCACAAGTGCTAAAAAAGCAACAACAAAATGTTATTTTGCATTTGTAAGCAACGTAGCAGCAATACTGAATCACTGTACCTGCGCAGTAAGCTAGGTTGCACCCAGGAGTTCCTTGAAATTTGTAAACGTGGTAGTTGCCTGGACATGCCTTGATATGAACTGTGGTTGTAAAATAGCAGCAGCTTGAACTCCACTTTCCACAAGACTGGCGACTAACTATTCCATCTGTTTCCAGAGGGTGAGTACCATTGATCCACATGGGTGCATGAGTTCCGCAGCTGTATTCTGGAACACACGCTTCTGGCATTCTCACGCTATCATTCACTAAAAAGCGATACCATCCATTCAGACCACTATCACATTTTGGAACTGACGATGGAGCTATTGGAAAATCAGTGGAGCGCCATGGTTCATCCAGGACATTGTACTGTTGGCAAGGGTTGACACAGCTATCTGTAATGCAGTCCTGGCCTGATAGACATGGCTGGTTTAAACAGCTCAGTGGTACAGTTTGCAATGCTGTGATTGTTGGGTTATATTCTGTAAAAAAAAATCAGAAAGAGAAATCAGAACCATTGAAATTTAACAGAAAAAATCCTTTCAGGTAGTAGTGTGAAGTAGTGGTTAGGGCTCTAGACTCTTGACCAGAGGGTTGTGGGTTCAATCCCAGGTGGGGAACACTGCTGCTGTACTCTTGAGCAAGGTACTTTACCTAGATTGCTCCAGTAAAAACTCAACTGTTTAAATGAGGAATTGTATGTAAAATAAATGTGATCTCTTGTAACAATTGTAATTCTGCCCTGTATAAATAATAATACTAATAATAAAATAGCCAAGAAACTGCTTAGAGGAATATTTGAGCTTTTCCTTCTTGCAACTAAGTTAGTTCTTAATGGTTTCACCCTCTTCCAATTGTTGTACTCTTGCTTTAGCTGGGACCGACTTGTGGGGGTAGTCTCTGAAAATTCAGAGAAAGATTCAAATGTTCTTTCAGCAGTAGAGGCTCAGCCATGTAAAGCTGCCTGGTATGGAGACATCTTAGTTTCACTTTTCAATAATTGTAAAGCAAACCCTACTTGGAGCCTGCAGGCAGTACATAGTTACCATGAGTAACGGGAGTACTGAGGTGGTGTTGGGTATTTATTTATTTTATGAGTTTACTGCTGTTAGTAGTGCGAACGCACCTCACACGTGCACCGACCAAAACCAAAGTGCAAAACCGCAGAAAAAGGAAATGAAAAGGCAGAAGACGTGTTTGTAGAGTCCTGGACCCCCTATCAGATCCCCTGGCAGGTGTTTGCATCAAGAGCTGCTTTATAAAGGGCTGCAGCGCAGGAGCCCTCCAAGCACAATGGACTTTGTAAGCAAAGTATTATATCAGTAACATGAAACGCTGTACCTGCGCAGTAAGCGTGGTAGCACCAAGGAACTCCTTGATATTTGTAAACGTGGTAGTTGCCTGGACATGCTTTGATATGAACTGTGATTGAAGAATGACAGCAGTTTAAGTTCCATCCAGCACAAGCCTGGCGACTAACTATTCCATCCGTTTCCACAGGGTGAGTACCAGTGATCCACAGGGTTGCATCAGTTCCACAGCTGTAGTCTGGGACACACGTTTCTGGCATTCTCACGCTATCATTCACTAAAAGCGATACCATCCATTCAGACCACTATCACATTTTCGATCTGACGATGGAGCTATTGGAAAATTAGTGGAGCACACGGTTCATCAGGACATTGTACTGTTGGCAAGGGTCGGCACAGCTATCTGTAATGCAGTCCTGGCCTGAGGGGCATGGCTGGTTTAAACAGCTGAATGATACAGACCGAGAACTGCGTTTAGAAACATGATCTAACAGACAGTGAAAGGATCCAATAGTGTTTACACAGCTGGACAGCGGGGGCAGTCATTGAGGTCCCCATCTACCGTGCATTCATCGATGTCAGTGCACCCGTGCTCGTTAGACCACTGGAAGCCATGAGGACAGCAGTCGGTGGTTTCATTGCACTCAGTCCTGTTGTAGCAGGAGAAGCCGTCTCCCACAAACCCTTCAGCGCAGGCGCAGTGCACAGATTTTGAAGAAGGTCGGCAGACTGCGTTTCCATGGCATTCAGAACAGCGGCTGAATGTTCCTACCAAGACAAGAACAAAATAATTACTTTTGATTGAGCTAATTAATGTTGATAAAGACCCTGATAAATGGGTCAAAAATAAAAACAGAAATTGCAAAGCAAGGGTCAACCACCAATCTACTGTCTAAAGCCTCAGGATATACCCCACAACTGGGATTGAGCGCTGCCCTGAAAGAGAACCCAGACTCAGAGATCCTTACCTTCATAGCAGATGAAGAAGTACCGCTGGCTGCAAGGAGCATCCCTCCATTGGCCCTGGGTGTGATACATCATTGTATAGTTTTCATTGCCTAACATATTGTCTGGTTCCCCAATGTCCCAGTTTTGAAATGTTGAGTTCTCCTCGTCAGTCCACTTCCACGGGTTATTGAACAGGCCGATCCAGAAGGGACTGGCGGAGCTTTCTTCTTCATGTCTTCATTTTCACTGGCTCTTTATAATGACCAGGTCGGTGTGGTGTTGTCTACAGTACTGCTGAGCTTCAGGCCAGGTTTTCAGTGTGCTAATCGGGGTGTATCTCTCAGCGATGTTGTTGGTTTCTGTAACGATGAAAGAGGCTGTGAGCTGTGGAGGAGAGGAGAAGCAGGATAGCTACACTGTGATCTCTCTCACTGGAGTGACTGGTTTCTGTAAAGACGGAAGAGGCTGTGAGCTGTGGAGGAGAGGAGAAGCAGGATAGCTACACTGTGGTGTTCTATACAGTACGGCTGAGATTCAGACCAGGTTTACAAATGTATTCCTGTATCTCTGTGCATTCTCAATGTTTCTAAATTGCAAGTTCCTGAATTTAAACAGTATTTGATGCACAGCTTCAAAGGAAGTGATGTCCAATATTTCTGGGGAAAATATACATTCAAATCCATCACATGACAAAACAAAAAGAAAATGTTATTGTAATAAAATCAATATAACAAGCTGAATCAGTATAAATAACCCCAAATAACAAGAAGTGAATTTAGAGACAGAAAGCATGTGCCTTCCTTGGAAGCACTTCTTCATAGGTCAGATTTACAGATAGTTAGTTGTTCAAGACCTGCCTAAAAATGGTTGTGTTAAAATGTTAACGGTGATGCAGAAAACTGTGTCCCAACAAATTTGTTATTAGCTGTTTCTGTCACCCCAATAACTCTCCTGAAGCAGCAGACACAGGTTCAACACCACAAAGACATGGCCTTGGCTTTACCACATGTTTCTTTAACACAGATAGAAATCATACCGTTGTAGCACATGAAAGGTTTCTGATCATAACAGACTGACTGGCCCCAGCTGCCTCCTGCATCGGCTGTAGCGCAGAAGAGTGTGTCAGTACCAGCCGTCCAGTTAGTGTAGCTGACTGCATCTCCAGTGGACCACTGCCAGTTCTCACTGTCCCGATACAGCCCGATCCAAAACTGGTTGTTAGTCTCCTTCTTGAAATCGCTGGCCTCATTCTTCACAATATTCAGAATCTGCTTTTGTTCTTCCAGGCTGTGCACAGTCACCAGGTCTGTGTGCTTCTCTCTACAGTAGCTCCATGCCTCAGTCCAGTTCTTGTTAGTTTGCACTAAATGGTATTTTCTGGTGTGGCAGGAAGCAGCTGCACAGAGCCCTGCAAATCATAAAACTCTGTTCTTTATTCAAAGATTAAAAACACAAAAAGGAAAGTTGTGTTTGTGTGGCTAAGCAGAGGCTCTGTATGTGTGTGCGTGTGGCTTTGAAGAGAAGGGGAGTGTCGGGGCAGATATATTGTTGATTAACAAATCCACAGAAAACTGCTGATTCGTGAACGAAACCAGTTGGAACAATTCAATAGAAAACTTCAAACTAATTTTTACACAACATAGGGCAGCAGCGTGGAGTAGTGGTTTGGTGCTCTGGACTCTTGACTGGAGGGTCGTGGGTTCAATCCCAGGTGGGGGACACTGCTGCTGTACCCTTGAGCAAGGTACTTTACCTAGATTGCGCCAGTAAAACCCAACTGTATAAATGGGTAATTGTATGTAAAAATAATGTGTAAAAAATAATGTAATTGTATGTATGTGATATCTTGTAACAATTGTAAGTCGCCCTGGATAAGAAATAAATAATAATAATAATAATAATAATAATAATAATAATAATAATAATAACATTTCAAAAGTAATTGAATTCTACATTGACAGAGTGAAAAAAGTTTTCCTAGTTACAAATTGTGACAGCTTCTTTCCAGTGTAACTTTGAACACAGTTAGAACATAAGAACAAAGTCTCCAAACGAGAGGAGGCCATTCAGCCCATCTTGCTCGTTTGGTTGTTAGTAGTTTATTGATCCCAGAATCTCATCAAGCAGCTTCTTGAAGGATCCCAGGGTGTTCTGAAGTTGAAGTTCTGGGTTCTTTGGGAGTTAAAGCATTCTCGAAGATGCCTGTGTGTTTATTTGTTCTGCAGTGTCCCTTTTCCAGTGGGGAAAAGATACAACCCCATTCCTGCAAAGTGTGGGACTGCTTACCTCCCCTCCAGCTGGACAGGCAAAGCATACATGTGAGTGTTTGAATGGAAGGCCTGGCCTGTATCAAACACACACATTTTCACATGTCTGGTTGTCCTGCCTGATAAGGAGGGGACGTGAACAGTGATAGAAAACTCATCGCGCCACAGATACCCACAATCAAACATGACAGAAAGAGTGAGAGAGAGGTCAACCATGTGAGGAGGGACCTACCTGCGAGCAGAAGGGTGACCACCAGGCTCTTCTCCATCCCAGCGAGCGAGCGGTCAAGCAGAGTGACCAGAAGACAGACAGACAGACAGACTCCTTGGTGCTGAGCTGGTCTGGGAGATGCAGACAGACAGACAGACAGACTCCTTGGTGCTGAGATGGTCTGGGTGATGCAGAGTGATGCTCAGCAACTAATTACTATTTCTCAATACAGAATCAATTTCAGGATACAGATGTTCAGGGAAAAAAACTACCTGAGGCATGGAAGCTGCAATTGAAAAAGGTAAATGATAAAAAAATATATATACTCTCCCTGGCCGTGACGTCTCCGTTCAGCCTCCTTCAGAAACCCCCTCCCCCACAACACCACACAAGATATATTTTAGAACAAATCTCTGCCTGGGAAACTAATTGAGAAACTGTAACATTTTCATCAACAACTTTGGAAACCTATATTCTAATGGCTTTGATGTTGACCGCTTGCACACACAGCTGCTTCTGATGCCTGACATTTCACAAGAAGCAAGGGGAAACCGAAATTCAAAAGGTGACAAGCATCCGACCCGTCTCTGATGCAATGACTGTAGTGCCAGTGGCTAGAAGATTACTGCCAGACGTTCACAAGCTGCTCCGCTTGTATTGCACAATACCGGAGACCACAGCACAGCAGAAAGCTGCTTTTCATCTCTTCGTCACTATTTACGATCAAAAATGACACAGAACAGATTTAATGACTTGATGTGTGGGTATAGCCATAAGGAACCCCTCGCATGACAGATATAATCTCAATTGCATCTGACTTTGCATAGAGAAATACAAACAGACAGAATTCTATTGTGTTGCAATTTATAACCATGTATTGTAGTGAGTATTATTTAAATATTATTTAAATTTCCCATTTAAAATAATTTTGGTTATATTATATTAACTTTTCACTTGGTAAGTTGTTTATTCCTGCCCTCACATAACGCGTCTGTTTTAGGCAATGCAATTTAAGGTAGCCTGGCTTCAAAACGGCAAAAAAATACGTTTTTAAAAAATGTAATTTACTTTTGGTTAAATACAGATGTAATAAATTCAACATCAAGCAACACAACATACTATTTCAAAGCAGGAATTGTTAAAATAAACTTAAACCAGAATTTACCATCTAATAATGTAATCCAGACGAACCACCTTAAATATGTTGATAGTCGGCCGGGGTTTCCCAACCCTGGTCCTGGGGGCTCCCTGTGTCTGCTGGTTTTCATTCCAACTGAGTTCTGAATTACTTAATTGAACCCTTAATTGAACTATTCATGTGCTTAATTAGACCTTTTTAATTGTTTTCAGCTCTTAAACAGTTGGAGATTTCAAGTTAACTCTACAATTGTATAAGTAACTTGAAACAGGCATTGTACACTTAAGCACTAATATATATATATTTCGAGTCCATGAAAAAAAAGTATATATATTTTTGTAAATCTAGTCATAAAGTTAACAAAAGCAAAATTGTCTGGTGACGGCTCCCATGCACCTTTTGGCTGGCCTCTCTGGTGGCCCGTGGTCACATTTGTGTTTTCTGACCACTGCAATGGGCCAGCGAAAGGACCTATTTAGCCTGTTTATACAAGCCACTTTTAATCTGGCATGAGTACATGAATGAAGGATTCCCAACAGCCAACAATGTTAAATACCCTCTAAAAAAATCAAGCCTGAAGATCCCTGTTAATTTTTACAGTAATGTAAATAAAATAGCATCACAAAAATGCAGACAACACCAACCATCGCTAACGTCCTATACAAATACAACTTCATGTAACCAATTCTAACTATTTAGCAACAATACCTTGAGGAATAAACCTAAAATAAACAATTAGGAAATTAATGATAGCACCAAATTAGCTTAAAGCATAAGTTTGATATGCATGTACAGCTCTGGCCAAAAGTTTTGCATCACCCTATAGAATGAACACGTTTTGCTTCATGAAGTCAAATGAAACCTGCTGAATAAGGTTAACATATTGAATTACACACCGCTCTGTAGTTTTCCATATACTTAACAAAAAATCTGACTAAAATTGAAAAATCTAACATGAAATATTACTGTGCTACTATTATGGCTTCAGGTAGACTTTTAAGATACTCCCCCCAGACTGGAACCCAAGGTGAAAGACACAGATCTGATTTGCAAACAGGTTGCTTTCCCCCATGTCACATCTCCAGACTGTTTTGCATTATCACATTTGAATCAAAGGCGCTCCACAGCAAAGCAAATCCAACCTTTAACCCTTTGCATCCAGGATCCTCAAGCAAAGGGCTTGTCGACCCTACTGATTTATGGGTAATTTTTAAAAAAAATTGATTTTAAGATGTAAAGCCAATTTAAAAGGAATTACAGAAATATATTAAAATATATTAAACACAAACAAAAATGACATTTCACTTGATGGTAAGAGCTTACAATTTCCAGCACACACTGCTTAACTGGTACAGTAGGTGGGTTCACTTCAGCCACCATGTGTCGTCACCAGTCAGGTCAGGTATAAAACAAGAACAACCATGGTGGTTTTCATGTTGTCATAGTATTGTATTAACACATCTAGAGGGAGACAAGTTATTTATTGTGTACTTTTCCAAGTATACAAATATTTATAACTGTCATAACCATTTCAGCTTTTTTTTTTATTTTGCTTTTGTTTATGAAGGACATGCTGGAAAAGAAACTTGATATATGTGTGGTTGTGACAGAAAAACAAAGAATCTTGGTGGTAAATCTCCCTCCCGACCTGTGAGGGTGCTAAGTAACAGGAACCCTGGACTGTTTGGCCTGACACTTCATTCCCAGGGTTAAAAGGAAGTCGGTCATTTAGAAAGGGGGCGGAGCTTCGGTGCATTAACTCATCGACCCGGAGCTGTCGCCAAAGGCCAGCACAAACCCGGAACAGCACTGCACTTGTATCACGAATAGACTCACTAACGGACTTGTGTGTGTGTTTTGTGTTTCATGTGGGTGTATAAAGAACAGGACTATTATTTGCCCGGAGACAATGGAATCTGATGTAGCCTCACGTTACCTGACACCTGAGGCAGGTAAGTCCAGGGGTAATGGTTGGGGGAACTGTGGATTATTGACGATGTGTTGGTGATGGGAGTACCCATGCATTAGTGGACTCAGGCTGCGGGCAAACTTTGATTGAGAATGCTCTGTGTAAAAGTGTCTGTATCCTGTAATTTTAGGTCGAGACTGTACTAAATAAAAAGGCGGGATCTCCGGTAGGTCCTTTGGTCAATTTTTCCGTTGCAAACTGATTTGTTCCACACTCAGTTCCGCCCAAAGGAAACAAAAATGGGAGGGAATATCAATCCTAAAAAGTGTTTGTAGATTTCAAGTTACTTATAAAATGTTCCAGCTAACTTGAAATCTGCACCCGTTTAAGAGCTGATAACAATTCAAAAGGTCTAATTAAGCACATTATTAGTTCAATTAAGGGTTTAGTTCAGTAATTGAAAGCTCAGTTGGAATGAAAACCAGAAGACACAGGGGGTCTCCAGGACAAGGGTTGGGAAGCCCTGTCCTAGCTGTGGTTGTGTGAGCCCCGGTCATCTTGCACTCCTGGCTTAAATACCGGGACCAGTCTGATTCAGCTGGATACACTCCCAAAATGAATTGCATCAGCATGTGAACTTTAATGGATGGGCTCCCTGTCACAGAACTCAAAAGAGCTTTCTGTATAGGTTGGAAGCAGTAGAATTGACAGTGACACCATTTGCCTTGCTGCTAGCCCTGCTTCAGACTGGATTTTAGGGAAACATTCCCATCTCTACAGGTCGGTCCATTAGCCCATTGACCCAAACAAATCACATGTTTTCAGTGATGCAAAAAGGAGAGCTTCTATTCCATTGCAGGGTCTTTAAGATCATGCAGCAGAAGCAATTCAGTTATTATATTTAGTTCACTTCAAAAAGCGTGGTCTTTGGTTAAGGTGCGTAAAAGTAATTAAGAAATGCTTACCTGAAATTGATTCTGTATATTCAATATACTAATAATTAGAAACATGTGACTGATCTTGTCGGATTTCTTGCTTATTAAAATCTGTTGATTGTTTTCATGGAAGTTAGTGTAGATGCAAGCACTCAGAGTTGAATTGAATCTATTCAGTCTTGAACAAAGAAGACTACGCGGCGATCTGATTCAAACATTCAAAATCCTAAAAGGTATAGACAATGTCGACCCAGGGACTTTTTGACCTGAAAAGAAACAAGGACCAGGGGTCACAAATGGAGATTAGATAAAGGGGCATTCAGAACAGAAAATAGGAGGCACTTTTTTACACAGAGAATTGTGAGGGTCTGGAACCAACTCCCCAGTAATGTTGTTGAAGCTGACACCCTGGGATCCTTCAAGAAGCTGCTTGATGAGATTCTGGGATCAATAAGCTACTAACAACCAAACGAGCAAGATGGGCTGAATGGCCTCCTCTCGTTTGTAAACTTTCTTATGTTCTTATGTTCTTATGAGTACCACAAACCTGCAGGTGTGGATGAATACTTCTGTAGATATAAAAACTATGGATCTTGACATTTAAAATATGAAACTGTGGACTGTGAACTTGAACTGGCTGAATCTTTGACATTTGTTAGATTTTTTTTTGGGTGGGGGGGGGAGTGACTATCCTGAATGGGCGTGGCTTCACCCGTCACACACAGTATAGCATGTACATTTTGAGCTGGCGTATTTGCCATTGCATTTCAGACCAGGGAGGAGAGCCCTGCTTTGAATGGTAAAGTATTGACTTTCTTATAAAATGTATTTTTATGTATTTGTCTATATGCACCCAGAGAAAGTATCTAATGGAAAACAAGTGAAGATGTTTTACAGGAAAAGATCTATGGCATATATGTTTAATATATAGTAAAGTAAAATACATGAAGGTAATTGTTATGTAGGGAACATATTTCAGTGTTATTCGTATTAGGAGGGTTTGTTTTGTAGTTCTGTATTTTAGAATGTTTATATATGTGATGAAAATTCAGTAGAGTCCCTATTAGACCAAGTTAGTAAAATAGTCTGAATGTGAGAGAGAGGCAGTGCTAATGTAGGGAGACCTGCAGAGTCTATACAACACAAACATGTAAAATGCATTTTAAACACACAGGAATATTAATATATTATTGATATTATGAGGGGTCTGTTTTGTATTTAATGTATATATGATTAATATATTAAATATTATTTAGAAATAACATCAATAAATGTGGCTTGGGTCTCTATATGGAGCGGCTTACTGGATTGTATTAGACTCCTTATAATCCTTCTGTTCAACCATCAAAGAGATCACTGAGTTAGTAAAAAGCTCTCAATTACAATAGAGGGCTGCTGCTAATGGAGGGAGACCAGCAGAGTGGCTCCCAATTGATAGTGCTGAGTGGTCTTAGTGGTGAGCATTCAGTGTCAATATGAAATATACGACAAACCCAGTGGATTCAATTCCAGAATCAAGTTCAATAACATATGAAAGACCATCAAGACGCTTCCTGCACTTGCAGCCTGTAAGCTCTGGAATTGACTCCAGCACACTTTGCATAGCTCTGCTGCTAGCCCTGCTTCAACCTGGCTGCCAAGGAACCATTCAAATCTCTATAGGTCAGTCCATTGGCCCAAACAAATCAGATGTTTTCAATGCTGCGAAAGTGAAGCGTTTAACACCTTCATTGCCGGGTGCTTCTGCAGGTACAGCAGGTGCAACTAAAGGGTTATATTTACTGCTTTTAAAAAGTGTAGCCACAGTCTGGTTAAAGCACACATCCCTAGTAAAAGTAATGAAGAAATGATTAGGGCTTCTGTTTTTCGGGTTTTATTAATTGTATTTTTCGGTGCTTATTTTTAGCTATTATCCAAATCGTTTTTGTTTTTTCCGGAGGCTTTGGTTTTTGATATACTGTATGAAATGAGTGTTTTCAGTTACTTTTCAAAATGCTTGAGCATTTGTTTTCTGTCAAAATATGTATAGTAGTAACTGGACAGTACTTGCACACTTAAGCTGTCCCTTCTTTCCTTTGCTGTCTTCCACAGTGAAATCCCTCTGGTCACGGGCACATTCTTCTGGGGTTTTTGTGTGTAGGCATTTTTCGCCACAATTCTGTTTTAAATCCTCCGTATCTTAACTGTAAAGCAGCTTGAAATCCCGCTAACAAGCCTCCATCCTGGTTGTAATCTCGTTTTCAACTCGCAAGCGGAGTCTCCAATAGAAACGTAGGAATGTGCTGTCACTCAGTAGTTGGGGGCGGGTTTAAAGTAGTCAGAACGAATCAATGATAGATGCAAGTCAGGAAGGCGGGACATTGCCCAGCAGCTCTGGGAAACGTATTTATTATTATTTTTATAGTAGGTTTTATTTTTTAATGGGAAAAGGGTAAAGTCAACGTGAATTGATTAACCATTTCCACAGTTTCTCCGGTGCTTTCTGGTGTTTATTTGCTGTCCACTGATTTTATTTTTTTGTATCAGGTGTTTTATCGGTTTAAACCGAAATTCAGAAGCCCTAGAAATGATTAACCAAAGTTAATTAAGTATATGAACAATTGCAAAAATACTGTAAAACTTGAATTTCCATTGTATTAGTGCCTGGTCCATAATGCAATTGATTGCACAGTGCAGAGTGGGGTCTGTTGCTGTCAATCACTACAGCTGTGGCCAAAAGTTTTGCATCACCTTGAATTTTAGGATTGAGACATCATAATAATAAAAAATCAATATGAACATAATTTAGATCTTTTATTTAACGTCATGTAATCAAAGAAACCAAAATGATATCTTAAAAGTCTACCTGAAGCCATAATAGTAGCACAGTAATATTTCATGTTAGATTTTTCAATTTTAGTCAGTTTTTTTGTTAAGTTTATGGAAAACTACAGAGCGGTGTGTAATTCAATATGTTAACCTTATTCAGCAGGTTTCATTTGACTTCATGAAGCAAAACGTGTTCATTCTATAGGGTGATGCAAAACTTTTGGCCAGAGCTGTACATGCATATCAAACTTATGCTTTAAGCTAATTTGGCGCTATCATTAATTTCCTAATTGTTTATTTTAGGTTTATTCCTCAAGGTATTGTTGCTAAATAGTTAGAATTGGTTACATGAAGTTGTATTTGTATAGGACGTTAGCGATGGTTGGTGTTGTCTGCATTTTTGTGATGCTATTTTATTTACATTACTGTAAAAATTAACAGGGATCTTCAGGCTTGATTTTTTAGAGGGTATTTAACATTGTTGGCTGTTGGGAATCCTTCATTCATGTACTCATGCCAGATTAAAAGTGGCTTGTATAAACAGGCTAAATAGGTCCTTTCACTGGCCCATTGCAGTGGTCAGAAAACACAAATGTGACCACGGGCCACCAGAGAGGCCAGCCAAAAGGTGCATGGGAGCCGTCACCAGACAATTTTGCTTTTGTTAACTTTATGACTAGATTTACAAAAATATATATACTTTTTTTCATGGACTCGAAATATATATATATATATATATATATATATATATATATATATATATATATATATATTAGTGCTTAAGTGTACAATGCCTGTTTCAAGTTACTCACCTTTTGAATTTCGGTTTCCCCTTGCTTCTTGTGAAATGTCAGGCATCAGAAGCAGCTGTGTGTGCAAGCTGTCAACATCAAAGCCATTAGAATATAGGTTTCCAAAGTTGTTGATGAAAATGTTACAGTTTCTCAATTAGTTTCCCAGGCAGAGATTTGTTCTAAAATATATCTCGCGTGGTGTTGTGGGGGAGGGGGTTTCTGAAGGAGGCTGAACGGAGACGTCACGGCCAGGGAGAGTATATATATTTTTTATCATTTACCTTTTCAATTGCAGCTTCCATGCCTCAGGTAGTTTTTTTCCCTGAACATCTGTATCCTGAAATTGATTCTGTATTGAGAAATAGTAATTAGTTGCTGAGCATCACTCTGCATCACCCAGACCATCTCAGCACCAAGGAGTCTGTCTGTCTGTCTGTCTGCATCTCCCAGACCAGCTCAGCACCAAGGAGTCTGTCTGTCTGTCTGTCTTCTGGTCACTCTGCTTGACCGCCGCCGCTGGGATGGAGAAGAGCCTGGTGGTCACCCTTCTGCTCGCAGGTAGGTCCCTCCTCACATGGTTGACCTCTCTCTCACTCTTTCTGTCATGTTTGATTGTGGGTATCTGTGGCGCGATGAGTTTTCTATCACTGTTCACGTCCCCTCCTTATCAGGCAGGACAACCAGACATGTGAAAATGTGTGTGTTTGATACAGGCCAGGCCTTCCATTCAAACACTCACATGTATGCTTTGCCTGTCCAGCTGGAGGGGAGGTAAGCAGTCCTACACTTTGCAGGAATGGGGTTGTATCTTTTCCCCACTGGAAAAGGGACACTGCAGAACAAATAAACACACAGGCATCTTCGAGAATGCTTTAACTCCCAAAGAACCCAGAACTTCAACTTCAGAACACCCTGGGATCCTTCAAGAAGCTGCTTGATGAGATTCTGGGATCAATAAACTACTAACAACCAAACGAGCAAGATGGGCTGAATGGCCTCCTCTCGTTTGGAGACTTTGTTCTTATGTTCTAACTGTGTTCAAAGTTACACTGGAAAGAAGCGCTGTCACAATTTGTAACTAGGAAAACTTTTTTTCACTCTGTCAATGTAGAACTCAATTACTTTTGAAATGTTATTATTATTATTATTATTATTATTATTATTATTATTATTATTATTTATTTCTTATCCAGGGCGACTTACAATTGTTACAAGATATCACATACATGCAATCACATTATTTTTTACACATTATTTTTACATACAATTACCCATTTATACAGTTGGGTTTTTACTGGCGCAATCTAGGTAAAGTACCTTGCTCAAGGGTACAGCAGCAGTGTCCCCCACCTGGGATTGAACCCACGACCCTCCAGTCAAGAGTCCAGAGCACCAAACCACTACTCCACGCTGCTGCCCTATGTTGTGTAAAAATTAGTTTGAAGTTTTCTATTGAATTGTTCCAACTGGTTTCGTTCACGAATCAGCAGTTTTCTGTGGATTTGTTAATCAACAATATATCTGCCCCGACACTCCCTTCTCTTCAAAGCCACACGCACACACATACAGAGCCTCTGCTTAGCCACACAAACACAACTATCCTTTTGTGTTTTTAATCTTTGAATAAAGAACAGAGTTTTATGATTTGCAGGGCTCTGTGCAGCTGCTTCCTGCCACACCAGAAAATACCATTTAGTGCAAACTAACAAGAACTGGACTGAGGCATGGAGCTACTGTAGAGAGAAGCACACTGACCTGGTGACTGTGCACAGCCTGGAAGAACAAAAGCAGATTCTGAATATTGTGAAGAATGAGGCCAGCGATTTCAAGAAGGAGACTAACAACCAGTTTTGGATCGGGCTGTATCGGGACAGTGAGAACTGGCAGTGGTCCACTGGAGATGCAGTCAGCTACACTAACTGGACGGCTGGTACTGACACACTCTTCTGCGCTACAGCCGATGCAGGAGGCAGCTGGGGCCAGTCAGTCTGTTATGATCAGAAACCTTTCATGTGCTACAACGGTATGATTTCTATCTGTGTTAAAGAAACATGTGGTAAAGCCAAGGCCATGTCTTTGTGGTGTTGAACCTGTGTCTGCTGCTTCAGGAGAGTTATTGGGGTGACAGAAACAGCTAATAACAAATTTGTTGGGACACAGTTTTCTGCATCACCGTTAACATTTTAACACAACCATTTTTAGGCAGGTCTTGAACAACTAACTATCTGTAAATCTGACCTATGAAGAAGTGCTTCCAAGGAAGGCACATGCTTTCTGTCTCTAAATTCACTTCTTGTTATTTGGGGTTATTTATACTGATTCAGCTTGTTATATTGATTTTATTACAATAACATTTTCTTTTTGTTTTGTCATGTGATGGATTTGAATGTATATTTTCCCAGAAATATTGGACATCACTTCCTTTGAAGCTGTGCATCAAATACTGTTTAAATTCAGGAACTTGCAATTTAGAAACATTGAGAATGCACAGAGATACAGGAATACATTTGTAAACCTGGTCTGAATCTCAGCCGTACTGTATAGAACACCACAGTGTAGCTATCCTGCTTCTCCTCTCCTCCACAGCTCACAGCCTCTTCCGTCTTTACAGAAACCAGTCACTCCAGTGAGAGAGATCACAGTGTAGCTATCCTGCTTCTCCTCTCCTCCACAGCTCACAGCCTCTTTCATCGTTACAGAAACCAACAACATCGCTGAGAGATACACCCCGATTAGCACACTGAAAACCTGGCCTGAAGCTCAGCAGTACTGTAGACAACACCACACCGACCTGGTCATTATAAAGAGCGCCAGTGAAAATGAAGACATGAAGAAGAAAGCTCCGGCCAGTCCCTTCTGGATCGGCCTGTTCAATAACCCGTGGAAGTGGACTGACGAGGAGAACTCAACATTTCAAAACTGGGACATTGGGGAACCAGACAATATGTTAGGCAATGAAAACTATACAATGATGTATCACACCCAGGGCCAATGGAGGGATGCTCCTTGCAGCCAGCGGTACTTCTTCATCTGCTATGAAGGTAAGGATCTCTGAGTCTGGGTTCTCTTTCAGGGCAGCGCTCAATCCCAGTTGTGGGGTATATCCTGAGGCTTTAGACAGTAGATTGGTGGTTGACCCTTGCTTTGCAATTTCTGTTTTTATTTTTGACCCATTTATCAGGGTCTTTATCAACATTAATTAGCTCAATCAAAAGTAATTATTTTGTTCTTGTCTTGGTAGGAACATTCAGCCGCTGTTCTGAATGCCATGGAAACGCAGTCTGCCGACCTTCTTCAAAATCTGTGCACTGCGTCTGCGCTGAAGGGTTTGTGGGAGACGGCTTCTCCTGCTACAACAGGACTGAGTGCAATGAAACCACCGACTGCTGTCCTCATGGCTTCCAGTGGTCTAACGAGCACGGGTGCACTGACATCGATGAATGCACGGTAGATGGGGACCTCAATGACTGCCCCCCGCTGTCCAGCTGTGTAAACACTATTGGATCCTTTCACTGTCTGTTAGATCATGTTTCTAAACGCAGTTCTCGGTCTGTATCATTCAGCTGTTTAAACCAGCCATGCCCCTCAGGCCAGGACTGCATTACAGATAGCTGTGCCGACCCTTGCCAACAGTACAATGTCCTGGATGAACCGTGGCCTTCCACTAATTTTCCAATAGCTCCATCGTCAGATCGAAAATGTGATAGTGGTCTGAATGGATGGTATCGCTTTTTAGTGAATGATAGCGTGAGAATGCCAGAAACGTGTGTCCCAGACTACAGCTGTGGAACTGATGCAACCCTGTGGATCACTGGTACTCACCCTGTGGAAACGGATGGAATAGTTAGTCGCCAGGCTTGTGCTGGATGGAACTTAAACTGCTGTCATTCTTCAATCACAGTTCATATCAAAGCATGTCCAGGCAACTACCACGTTTACAAATATCAAGGAGTTCCTTGGTGCTACCACGTTTACTGCGCAGGTACAGCGTTTCATGTTACTGATATAATACTTTGCTTACAAAGTCCATTGTGCTTGGAGGGCTCCTGCGCTGCAGCCCTTTATAAAGCAGCTCTTGATGCAAACACCTGCCAGGGGATCTGATAGGGGGTCCAGGACTCTACAAACACGTCTTCTGCCTTTTCATTTCCTTTTTTCTGCGGTTTTGCACTTTGGTTTTGGTCGTGTGCACGTGTGAGGTGGGTTCGCACTACTAACAGCAGTAAACTCATAAAATAAATAAATACCCAACACCACCTCAGTACTCCCGTTACTCATGGTAACTATGTACTGCCTGCAGGCTCCAAGTAGGGTTTGCTTTACAATTATTGAAAAGTGAAACTAAGATGTCTCCATACCAGGCAGCTTTACATGGCTGAGCCTCTAATGCTGAAAGAACATTTGAATCTTCCTCTGAATTTTCAGAGACTACCCCCACATGTCGGTCCCAGCTAAAGCAAGAGTACATCAAATGGAAGATGGTGAAACCATTAAGAACTAACTTAGTTGCAAGAAGGAAAAGCTCAAATATTCCTCTAAGCAGTTTTTTGGTTATTTTATTATTAGTATTATTATTTATCCAGGGCGAATTACAATTGTTACAAGAGATCACATTTATTATTACATACAATTCCCCATTTATACAGTTGGGTTTTTACTGGAGCAATCTAGGTAAAGTACCTTGCTCAAGGGTACAGCAGCAGTGTTCCCCACCTGGGATTGAACCCACAACCCTCCGGTCAAGAGTCTAGAGCCCTAACCACTACTCCACACTACTGCCTGAAAGGATTTTTCTGTTAAATTTCAATGGTTCTGATTTCTCTTTCTGATTTTTTTTTTTTACAGAATATAACCCAACAATCACAGCATTGCAAACTGTACCACTGAGCTGTTTAAACCAGCCGTGTCTATCAGGCCAGGACTGCATTACAGATAGCTGTGTCGACCCTTGCCAACAGTACAATGTCCTGGATGAACCATGGCGCTCCACTAATTTTCCAATAGCTCCATCGTCAGTTCCAAAATGTGATAGTGGTCTGAATGGATGGTATCGCTTTTTAGTGAATGATAGCGTGAGAATGCCAGAAGCGTGTGTTCCAGAATACAGCTGCGGAACTCATGCGCCCATGTGGATCAATGGTACTCACCCTCTGGAAACAGATGGAATAGTTAGTCGCCAGTCTTGTGGAAAGTGGAGTTCAAGCTGCTGCTATTTTACAACCACAGTTCATATCAAGGCATGTCCAGGCAACTACCACGTTTACAAATTTCAAGGAACTCCTGGGTGCAACCTAGCTTACTGCGCAGGTACAGTGATTCGTATTGCTGCTACGTTGCTTACAAATGCAAAATAACATTTTGTTGTTGCTTTTTTTTAGCACTTGTGGTTCACAGTTTTATTCAGGGTGCACTGATGTTTTTCTTACAGGAATTAAATAAAATTCCTCTCTCAGACCTGATATACAATTTACAAAACATAAGCCATTAACACCAGATCCGGGCTTCAGAAACGTTTCACACAAAGTTCCCTGGTTCTAACGGGTGTTGTTGGAGGGCGGGGTCCATATTTTCTGTCACACACCCCTGTTAGAACCCCTACTTAGTACGTTCTGGGTATTAAGAAACAGTTTGAAGCTGTTTTTGCATTCAGCAATATGTGCTTACTGTCAATTGTCCCTCAGAGTGATTCGGTTACTAAACACACCTCTTGGGTATAAGTTTTGCATTACAGTTATTCAAAAATACTTGTTTTCTTACAGAATCAAATCTCATAACCAAAGCACCGGAATCAACCACAGAGCAACCAACTGAAACCACAGAACGATCCACTGAAACCACAGAACGATCCACTGAAACCACAGAAAGATCCACTGAAACTACAGAACGATCCACTGAAACCACAGAACGATCCACTGAAACTAAGACCTCTCCAGAATCAGGTATCATGTCTGTATATCTTTCTATAATTTTATGGGTCCAATTTTGATAAATCCAAAGCAAATGTATGGAATTTACATACCTCATAAAACAGCCAACTGAATTCAATGGAAAGGTAATAGTTGATCGCAAACTGCAAACCAGGAGGTTCAAACTTCATACCATTCAACTAAAAAGCCAGCTCAAGAGGTAAGCATGGGTCTTATGCTGATGTCACTATTCATTTATCAGCCACTAGGAGGAGATCCATTACACGTGGCACTGAACTCACTTCACAGGGCAAAGTGTAATGCGCCGCTTTTACCAACGTAGCCTCCATCAGAATTGGGCTCTCTTTGAGTCATGTCCCTACCAGACCAGTAGCAACTACACTTAGAAATCTGTTGAGTGTCATCTTGTTCAGAACAACACACAGTGAATATGATTCTTAACATATAGTGCCTGACCTTACTGGTAACATACTTTAAATATGTAAGCAGCTCAGTTTTAATTCTTGATTCTTCTGGCACCTGCAGTCAGGAACGGTGAAGGAATCCTGTTTTCGAAATCGATCAAACCAAAAGGCAAGCCGTAGATATTGCACAGTTAGAAAGAAGGCCTTCAGGGACTTCTCAAGCAGTCTCTTTACAGCGTTTTTTTGTAATAACTTGGCTTCTAATCTCTTTAAAGCTGTCACACGGCTTCCACTTATCATTTGAAGACTTCGGTCTCTCTGCATCTTTTAACTTGGTGGGTCTTGCATACACAGAATGCCAGAGACCGCACGTCGATTAGACATAGTCCTGAGAGATTTAGAAGAGAAGTGACATTTTAAAAAAGGACCAAGTTGATGTAGAAGTGAAGGCATGATTGGGGAAGAACCTGGTGCTGAGTTTCAAACATAAATCCAATCTTGACCTGATTTCACTTTCTGATATTTTGATTTATTTACAGAATCAAGTCCCGCAGCCAAAGCTCCAGGAACTACAAAACCATTGACTGGAACCCAGACCTCTCCTAAACCAGGTATGCTGTTGTGTTGTAATCCAAACAGAACATTTCACAGGTACATGCCAGCCACGTTAGAGTAAGAGTATGAGCTGGATAAAGATGTGATGTCAGTTCAGTGGGATCTGGAGCTCACTGCAATGTGGGCAGTTTGCAGTTAGTGTCTGCGGTGTTTATAATCAGAGTGAATGGTTCTGTCTGTATAGAGTCACAGTAGCCTGTCTGCACCCTTTCTAACTCATGCTGTGTCAATATTTCTGTTTCTCCACACAGGAAAACGCAGCCAAGAGGTGAGGATTGAGATAAATGCAGCAGAGGGATTGGACCCTGAAAACCCAAAGATCACAGATGCCATTTTAGCTCAGGTAGTGTATACTGGGGCTTCCACAATGCTGTTGTGTGTCTCTGTGTGTCTCTTCACTTTGACAGTTACTAAACGCCGCTGGACAGGTGCTCCATTAAAAGGAGTTACTATCTTGAGAACAAATTGAAATGTGAGATGGCACATACTTTACCATTTTCCTCCAGTAGACAGATCAAATTCCTTCAGATTGCCATCAAACAGTTTTATTTTTAAATAGCAGGCATGCCAGGTGACATTTTCCGCATCATTAAACAGAACAAGGCATGGTTTTCCCAGCTCTGAAATGCGTGCAGCTCTCCTGAGATGAGCTTTACTGGGTTTGCTATCAAGGGCTGAGAGCCTGGCTGCTCTGAACGGCCTCTTGTGGTTCCCAGCTCTCCTCCTGTTCCTGTGTTCTTGTAACATGGAGTCTGGTGCTTGTTTCAGCTTCAAGAGCACTTACCCAAAGGCATGACGCTGCGCTGGAGAAAGAAGGAAGGGAAGATTTTCCACAAGCAGGAAGAGGAGGAGGAGGAGGGAGAGTGAGACGTGCTCCAAACCCTGAGATAGCACAGCCTGACCAGCACCCCAAATTCACTGACCTGCTTTTAGATAATTAACCTTTACTTTCCATCTACATTATCTGAATGATTAATTGTGTACCTGTTTAACATGACATCAGATGTGTGTTCTAGCATTCTCTACTGCTGTTTCTGCTCAGATCCATTCATAACCACCAGACACCCAACAGTGCTGAATTTAGACATACCAAAAGGAACTAACAGTCAATCACAAATATTTCGATGAATGCACGCCCCTAGTGGTCATTTCAAACAACTGCAGAGATTAATTCATTCAGCTGTCAAGAGTCTAATGAGCAGCAGCTTCTGTGGTTGAAAAAGGACATCAGTTCAGTAAGTCTGGTAAAGAACGATCTAAGCAGAAATACCAAAAGAGAATTTTACAAAATGAATGTAATAGGATACACCAGTATCTCATTATTATTATTATTATTATTATTATTATTATTATTATTATTATTATTATTATTATTATTATTTTAATCATATACAATTATTTTACTTTTAAGGTCTGGTGTGCTTAGGCTGATCTCAGTGCATGTTTCATGAGATGGGTTTCTTTAACTATTATTAAGAATTTTTATTTCACATTTCAATCCCAGGGTGTCACGGTCTCTTATTTCATTAGAGGTGTTGCCTTGAGCAGTTTGAGGGCGACAGTCTTAGGAAACAGTGTATTGGTGTGTTTTAATATATTATTTAGTTTAAATCAATTACTATACTTTTTTAGGGGGTTTGACTTGAGCCTTGCTGTGTGTGCTAGTTAAGATATTATTTAGTTAAAATCAATTGCTACATTTTTTTTACTATATTTTTTAGGGGGTTTGACTTGAGCCTTGCAGTGTGTGCTAGTTAATGTTTCATTGTTTTTTTTTTAATTATTTTAAATATTTGAATTGTTTGTAGCTACCCCTAATTCCATAAATCACAGCGTTGGGTACTTCCAACCGATACACCTGTCTCACATGTGCAGTTATAAAAGAACAACAGGTTATTTAAAATGATTACATCTGTTACTAATGTTGGTAAAAGAAATCTGTTTGCAAGCTAGGCTCTCAGATAGGGTTGCACTGTCTTTGTCACCTAGAAGGTAACATTATCCCTACTCCTTTCCTGTCCTTAATTAACCCTTATTGACGGTTACACGCTCTGACCCAGAAGACACTGCTGAGCTGAAATGACTTTGGAAGTACAACACATTTCAAAGTAAGGGATACAAACTGAGAACTTTCTTTAAGTGTACTACCAGTTATCATGTTTTAAAATGGAAATACCTGTTTACTGCAGCATTGTGTTTGCTCAGATTACAAGGTCAACAGGGAGGGACTTAGCTGCCAATAAGGGTTCAGGAGCTTGAAGATAGGGGCTCTATAGCAGCCTGTCTGAGAGCAAGGTGACACTAAATGGAAATACTGCAGCCACATGAAGTAACTGGCTTTTAGCACACTCTACTGGGGAGTAAGAGGAACTACAACAATGTTATAATGGAATAACACATGGACCTCTTAAGAGGTGGAATCTGAGTGCTCTCTAGTGGAGAGGTGGAAGTACTACAACAAATTATAAAGAAAAACAAATTAACAGACTTGTAGGAAAGCTCAATGGAAACAGAAAAAAACAACTGGTTTCAGACTCAGGAAAGGTTTGCTCCAAAAACTGATTTTTTTTAGGAAGCACAAAAAAATTGCAGAAAACGATTTGGCTCTAAAAAAAATAGAAGTAACAGGTTTACATTTTTAGAAACTTTGAGCTCATGTTGTAAAAGGTTTGCATAGTAAATGAATTGTAAGAAACAGCTTTGCATTGGGTTTGAAGTCTTGTGTTTTAGGAAATGGTTTCTCCGGGTTTTGTAGAAGACTTGCTGTAACTACTTGGTGTGAAAAAAATAAAACTTTCTTCAACCTATTATTCCGCTCATTATATTAATTATATTTGTATTATATATAATTGCAACAATATATTTCATATGATATACTAAATTAATCAGAAGTGCAGACAGACAGGGTTATACAAACCACATGGGAGAGATCCATTGACTGGAAAGGACAGAATCTCCCTCTTATTCACTAGCCTCTCATCCAAGGCTTTCACCTGTCTCTGGAGCCATGTGACTTCTTGTTTTATAGTTGGGATGACCACTGGATATGGTTTGTTTCTGATCAATACTACACAGTGAGATGGCAGTGCCATGGAGGGGTTGGCTAGCTTGTTCTGCAATACAAGAACTTACAAAAGGGATATGGAGCTTTTATATACCACAAAATACACAGGATGAAGTACGAGGGTGGGAGAGTATATATATATATATATATATATATATATATATATATATATATATATATATATATATATATATATTAGAAACATATTACATTATGAATCCTGATCATTGATTGGTTAGCTGCGTTCTATCAGCCATACTTTAATCCAACACAACCTTGCAACAGACACATCACCTTCGATTCAAATTCCTCCTCCACTTACCTGTCCTAACTCTACAGCATTTAATATCTGTAAGTAGCCACTCACTTAAACAAAATACATGTCCGACCCGAAGCAAATGTGTGTATTTTTTTTTAATGGACAGACTGTTTAAGAATGGTATGAAAATGAATTTCATGAATCGGAAAATCTACCAGTAATTCAATTTTATTTAAAAGAAAAACGACACCAGAACCGAATCAACTCTAACTTGATCAAAAGAGAAAAACCCACAGAAAAACAGGAAGGCTGTGTGGTCCAGTGGTTAAAGAAAAGGGCTTGTAACCAGGAGGTCCCCGGTTCAAATCCCACCTCAGCCACTGACTCATTGTGTGACCCTGAGCAAATCACTTAACCTCCTTGTGCTCCGTCTTTCGGGTGAGACGTAATTGTAAGTGATTCTGCAGCTGATGCATAGTTCACACACCCTAGTCTCTGTAAGTCGCCTTGGATAAAGGCGCCTGCTAAATAAACAAATAATAATACCATATAAGTGATCCTCAAACTATCTCTAGATGGGACCCCTTCAAAGTCACTTCAGTCTGAAAAACAGCAGTGTGGAGTAGTGGTTAGGCTCTGGACTCTTGACCGGAGGGTCGTGGGTTCAATGCCAGGTTGGGGACACTGCTGCTGTACCCTTGAGCAAGGTACTTTACCTAGATTGCTCCAGTAAAACCCAACTGTTTAAATGGGTAATTGTATGTAAAAATAATATGATATAATTGTAAGTCCTCCTGAGAATATATAATATGTGTTTATTGGGTCTGTGATGCAGGTATGAAATAAACCACGTTATATCAGAACTCGCTGAACCTTTTTATTTCCAAGATAAATGAACACAACCTCTCCTACTGTCAGCTTTCTATCAGAATCTTTGTTGAAGCATTTAAGCACATGGCATTGAACTAATCAAAGAGAACACAGCTCAGTGCAATGACCAGGCTATCAAACGCCAGCTTCAGAAACAGCTGTCATATCACTTACAAACCAGAACTTTATGTAGGGAGAGTTGGTGTCAAGAAACCTCATTAAAGGTAATTCATTAATTATCGTGTGTGTAAGGGTTTAACTCGGTTTGAACTCTTAATTATAAACTTCTCCCACACAAGTTCACAAAGGAAACAATTGCACAATAAAACACGCACCACTGTTATAGCTTTTATACGTTTTATCAAAAGTTTGTAAATAAAATGCAGTACTGTGGGACATATTCCCTGAATATGATCATATATGAACGTGTATTAATGATATAACTGGACTAATTCATGAAACTGTTGTGTCTTAAGAAAAAGGGCCCCTTGGTTCCTGGCAGACATACTGAACTATGTGACCTACTGATTAGAGGACTGGTGCCTGAACTGGGTTAGGCTGAGCGGACAGTTGAATTATGTACAGATAATTCACACGTGCAACAACAATGGTTCTGATGCAAGGAAGACATAAACTAGTGATGTCCCAGTGGAAAAGGACATTAAAACATCAAAGGACTGTGAGTTTAAAAAAAGGCAAGATACACAAATGATCTCATGAAAGTGGCTATTTAGCAGAGTCAAAAAGACTATAAATATCCAAGCAAAACTGAACATTTTGTGTTCGACAACAAATGCTAAATAAGGTGCTGTCACTCTGCTAAGCAAAGCTGCAACTCCTGGACTCTGCCTAAAAACAGAACCAAGACGGGACTCTGCCTGAAACGGACCCAAGATGAGGAAGCAAGCTGCAAGTGAGTCAACGAGCAAAAGCAACGAGACTGAGGCCCGGCTGGAGGACCGCCGTAAAACTTACAGAGACTTATCAGACAAACCAGTCTGGGTCTGCTGTACACCTACAACCACAGTATCCAAAAGAAACTGTGCCCTGCTACCTGCGTAGCTAAAGATTCAGCGAAGAGGACAGCGCGGACGGGCGCTGTTGTGGATCCTATACCGAGGACTGAAGAGTTTGTTGCAGCTGTTTGTTGATTCTATTAAGAATTGAAAGCTTTGTTGCCGAGTTTGATCCAATGTGAGATTGAAGACTTCATTGTGAGAGGAGAGCTTTTTGTACTGGACACTTCAACAGATTGAGTTTCCAAAACAGCGGACCAAAAGTCTAAGCTCCAAGGAACTCCATGGAACTAAATGAATTAATTGTAACACATTCACATACAATTGAACTGTGAATTATTTAGTTTGCACACTTTGCATGTGAAATAACTTTTAGTGAAACTTGATGAAGAAACTTGCCATATACTTAATCTATATACCATTAATAAGATCAGCATCATCTCAGTTGAGGCTGTGTTCGTATGTGGGTGTGTGTGTGTGTGTGTGAGCAAACTACTACCTACGTCACAGCTTGCTGTTGAAGCTGCTGTTTGTGTGTGAGGAGACAGGTGGTGTCATATTTCAATTGCCTGCTAGCCAGCATGAGTGCAGTGAGAGCTTTTTGAATTGTGTTTGTGCAAATGATCAATAATTGAATTACAGTACTCCAGTAGAAAAGACGGCCAGTATCAAAATAACATAAATCATCACATCAATAGCAGCAAGCAATAGTAGTCCAGTAATATCTCTAGAAAATGGGTGTCTGTGCTGTGATTGGATGTCTGAGAGCAGATGGAGGCGGGGCGAAGTTAAGCAGCATTCCCATTGGTTGCGTGGAATTCCCTGAGGGCTGCAGCGTTGGCATAGATCATGTTCGCATAGATATTTTCATCGGGATCAGAATTGTTCTTTCCCTGGATGGTGTCGAGCATGCACTGGTTCAGGAAGATGTACTGGGACTAGGAGGGGGAGAGAGAGAGATGGGAATGAGAGTGTTTTACATCATTTTACAAGGAGGCTTGGTGGTCCAGTGGTTAAAGGAAGGGGTTTGTTACCAGGAGGTTCCCGGTTCAATCCCACTTCAGCCACTGACTCACTGTGCATGACCCGGACCAAGTCACTGAACCTCCTTGTGCTCCGTCCTTCAGATGAGACGTAAAACAAGCAAGCTCCTATTGGAAGTGACTCTGCAGGAGCAGTTGTTGATGATGCATAGTTCACCCCCTAATCTCTAAGTTGCTTTGATAAAATCATCTGCTAAATTACTAAATAATAATAATACAAACACTAAAAGAAATGAGTCCCTATGCTTTACCATACACTTGTGCTTTATGCTTCATTACACAGTGCTGTGTTTTTACTATGGGGCACTTTTACACACCCTGTTTTTGTAATATGCGTCACCATACCTCTCTGTGCTTTACAATGCTTCCCTATGCTTTACCAGACCTCTCTGTGCTTTACAATGCTTCCCTATGCTTTACCAGACCTCTCTGTGCTTTACAATGCTTCTCTATGCTTTACCAGACCTCTCTGTGCTTTACTATGCTTCCCTATGCTTTACCAGACCTCTCTGTGCTTTACAATGCTTCCCTATGCTTTACCAGACCTCTCTGTGCTTTACTATGCTTCCCTGTGCTTTACCAGACCTCTCTGTGCTTTACAATGCTTCCCTATGCTTTACCAGACCTCTCTGTGCTTTACAATGCTTCCCTATGCTTTATCATGCTGTATTACACTGTGCTGTGGTTTTACTACGGGACTCTTTTATAAGAGTCTCTTGAGATCCTTTCTCTCGGGTCTCTGTGCTGGACTCACCTCTGTTTGGACCATGAGAGGCCGGTGGAGCCTCATCTTCTTCACGAAGCTCTGGATCCCCACAGCCTTCTCCCTCTCTATCTGCAGCAGGAGGGAGTCGAGAGCAATCAGGGTTCCTGTGCGATCGACTCCAGCACTGCAAGAGAAAGAGGACCATGGACCTTCTGAAAGGTGCTTCAGGCAGGGAACCTACTTTTAAGCTAGATTGAAGCTCAAGTAGTGGGGTGCAAGAGAAAGAGGAAACGTGGTCTGGACCTCACCATAGATATATTTGATTTGATTTGACAGACGCCTTTATCTAGTTATTACATGGTAACACTTTACATAAAGTTGATACATTTTGGTTTAGAGTTAGGATTAGGGTTATACCATGCAACAAGACTTCCAGATTAAGTACAGTACTCTAAAGTACAGGATTAAATGCATTAAAATAGGGGGCACATAAGAGCAAGTAAAGCGCATTTAAGGAAGGGTGATAAGTGTCCCAGGGGAAAATCAGAGGAGTTCTACAGGTGCTGTCTGAAGAGGTGAGACTTGAGGAGGCGCCGGAAGGTGGTCAGGGACTGGGCAGTCCTGACATCTGTAGGAAGGTCATTCCACCACTGCAGGGCGAGGGTGGAGAAGGAGCGGGCTACAACACCGGTGGACCATGATCATGGATCATAGAGTTGCATGTTCTATGTCTTACCTGTCTTACCTGATGGTGGCAGTCTGCGTTTGCTTTATATATACAGTACTGTGCAAAAGTTTTAGGCAGGTGTGAAAAAATGCTGTAAAGTAAGAATGCTTTCAAAAATAGACATGTTAATAGATTATATTTATCAATTAACTAAATGCAAAGTGAGTGAACAGAAGAAAAATCTAAATCAAATCCATATTTGGTGTGACCACCCTTGCCTTCAAAACAGCATCAAGCATCAATTCTTCTAGGTACACTTGCACAAAGTCAGGGATTTTGTAGGCATATAGTCAGGTGTATGATTAAACAATTATACCAAACAGGTGCTAATGATCATCAATTCAATATGTAGGTTGAAACACAATCATTAACTGAAACAGAAACAGCTGTGTAGGAGGAATAAAACTGGGTGAGGAACAGCCAAACTCAGCTAACAAGGTGAGGTTGCTGAAGACAGTTTACTGTCAAAAGTCATACACCATGGCAAGACTGAGCACAGCAACAAGACACAAGGTAGTTATACTGCATCAGCAAGGTCTGTCCCAGGCAGAAACTCAGTGGTCGGCCAAGGAAACTTACTGCAGCAGATGAAAGACACATCATGCTTACTTCCTTGCAATCGGAAGATGTCCAGCAGTGCCATCAGCTCAGAATTGGCAGAAAACAGTGGGACCCTGGTACACCCATCTACTGTCCGAGAAGTCTGGTCAGAAGTGGCCTTCATGGAAGACTTGCGGCCAAAAGCCATACCTCCGACGATGGAAACAAGGCCAAGCGACTCAACTATGCACGAAAACACAGGAACTGGGGTGCAGAAAAATGGCAGCAGGTGCTCTGGACTGATGAGTCAAAATTTGAAATATTTGGCTGTAGCAGAAGGCAGTTTGTTCGCCGAAGGGCTGGAGAGCGGTACACGAATGAGTGTCTGCAGGCAACAGTGAAGCATGGTGGAGGTTCCTTGCAAGTTTGGGGCTGCATTTCTGCAAATGGAGTTGGGGATTTGGTCAGAATTAATGGTCTCCTCAATGCTGAGAAGTACAGGCAGATACTTATCCATCATGCAATACCATCAGGGAGGCATCTGATTGGCCCCAAATTTATTCTGCAGCATGACCACGACCCCAAACATACAGCGAAAGTCATTAAGAACTATCTTCAGCGTAAAGAAGAACAAGGAGTCCTGGAAGTGATGGTATGGCCCCACAGAACCCTGATCTCAACATCATCGAGTCTGTCTGGGATTACATGAAGAGAGAAGCAACTGAGGCTGCTCTAAATCCACAGAAGAACTGTGGTTAGTTCTCCAAGATGTTTGGGCCAACCTACCTGCCGAGTTACTTTCAAAACTGTGTGCAAGTGTACATAGAAGAATTGATGCTGTTTTGAAGGCAAGGGTGGCCACACCAAATATTGATTTGATGTAGATTTTTCTTCTGTTCACTCACTTTGCATTTTGTTAATTGATAAATATAACTATTAACATGTCTATTTTTGAAAGCATTCTTACTTTACAGCATTTTTTTCACACCTGCCTAAAACTTTTGCACAGTACTGTTATATATATATATATATATATATATAGATATAGATATACAGTGTATATATATATATATATATATATATATATATATATATATATATATATATATATATATATATATATATATTATTATTATTATTATTATTATTATTATTACTTATTTCTTAGCAGACGCCCTTATCCAGGGCGACTTACAGTCATAAACAAATACATTTCAAGAATCACAGTACAAGTAATAATACAATTAAGAGCAAGATAAATACAATGACTTTGGTTCTAGCAAGTACAAGTATGACAAAATACTATTCAATAATGGAGCAGATAACAGTGTCAGTGATAGTTGCATCAGGATATAATTAAATGCAAAATACTACAGATTGAATAACACTTGACAGATTACAGTAATCTAAAGTACAGGATTAAATGCAGTAAAATAGGGGGCACATCAGAGCAAGTAAAGCGCATTTAAGGAAGGGTGATAAGTGTCCCAGGGGAAAATCAGAGGAGTTCTACAGGTGCTGTCTGAAGAGGTGAGACTTGAGGAGGCTGGAAGGTGGTCAGGGACTGGGCAGTCCTGACATCTGTAGGAAGGTCATTCCACCACTGCAAGGCGAGGGTGGAGAAGGAGCTGGCTACAACACCGGTGGACCATGATCATGGATCATAGAGTTGCATGTTCTATGTCTTACCTGTCTTACCTGATGGTGGCAGTCTGCGTTTGCTTTATATATACAGTACTGTGCAAAAGTTTTAGGCAGGTGTGAAAAAATGCTGTAAAGTAAGAATGCTTTCAAAAATAGACATGTTAATAGATTATATTTATCAATTAACTAAATGCAAAGTGAGTGAACAGAAGAAAAATCTAAATCAAATCCATATTTGGTGTGACCACCCTTGCCTTCAAAACAGCATCAAGCATCAATTCTTCTAGGTACACTTGCACAAAGTCAGGGATTTTGTAGGCATATAGTCAGGTGTATGATTAAACAATTATACCAAACAGGTGCTAATGATCATCAATTCAATATGTAGGTTGAAACACAATCATTAACTGAAACAGAAACAGCTGTGTAGGAGGAATAAAACTGGGTGAGGAACAGCCAAACTCAGCTAACAAGGTGAGGTTGCTGAAGACAGTTTACTGTCAAAAGTCATACACCATGGCAAGACTGAGCACAGCAACAAGACACAAGGTAGTTATACTGCATCAGCAAGGTCTGTCCCAGGCAGAAACTCAGTGGTCGGCCAAGGAAACTTACTGCAGCAGATGAAAGACACATCATGCTTACTTCCCTTCGAATCGGAAGATGTCCAGCAGTGCCATCAGCTCAGAATTGGCAGAAAACAGTGGGACCCTGGTACACCCATCTACTGTCCGGAGAAGTCTGGTCAGAAGTGGCCTTCATGGAAGACTTGCGGCCAAAAGCCATACCTCCGGACGATGGAAACAAGGCCAAGCGACTCAACTATGCACGAAAACACAGGAACTGGGGTGCAGAAAAATGGCAGCAGGTGCTCTGGACTGATGAGTCAAAATTTGAAATATTTGGCTGTAGCAGAAGGCAGTTTGTTCGCCGAAGGGCTGGAGAGCGGTACACGAATGAGTGTCTGCAGGCAACAGTGAAGCATGGTGGAGGTTCCTTGCAAGTTTGGGGCTGCATTTCTGCAAATGGAGTTGGGGATTTGGTCAGAATTAATGGTCTCCTCAATGCTGAGAAGTACAGGCAGATACTTATCCATCATGCAATACCATCAGGGAGGCATCTGATTGGCCCCAAATTTATTCTGCAGCATGACCACGACCCCAAACATACAGCGAAAGTCATTAGAACTATCTTCAGCGTAAAGAAGAACAAGGAGTCCTGGAAGTGATGGTATGGCCCCACAGAACCCTGATCTCAACATCATCGAGTCTGTCTGGGATTACATGAAGAGAGAAGCAACTGAGGCTGCCTAAATCCACAGAAGAACTGTGGTTAGTTCTCCAAGATGTTTGGGCCAACCTACCTGCCGAGTTAATTTAAAAACTGTGTGCAAGTGTACATAGAAGAATTGATGCTGTTTTGAAGGCAAAGGGTGGCCACACCAAATATTGATTTGATGTAGATTTTTCTTCTGTTCACTCATTTTGCATTTTGTTAATTGATAAATATAACTATTAACATGTCTATTTTTGAAAGCATTCTTACTTTACAGCATTTTTTTCACACCTGCCTAAAACTTTTGCACAGTACTGTATATATATATATATATATATATATAGATATAGATATACAGTGTATATATATATATATATATATATATATATATATATATATATATATATATATATATATATATATATATATTATTATTATTATTATTATTATTATTATTACTTATTTCTTAGCAGGCGCCCTTATCCAGGGGACTTACAGTCATAAACAAATACATTTCAAGAATCACAGTACAAGTAATAATACAATTAAGAGCAAGATAAATACAATGGCTTTGGCTCTAGCAAGTACAAGTATGACAAAATACTATTCAATAATGGAGCAGATAACAGTGTCAGTGATAGTTGCATCAGGATATAATTAAATGCAAAATACTACAGATTGAATAACACTTGACAGATTACAGTAATCTAAAGTACAGGATTAAATGCAGTAAAATAGGGGGCACATCAGAGCAAGTAAAGTGCATTTAAGGAAGGGTGATAAGTGTCCCAGGGGAAAAACAGAGGAGTTCTACAGGTGCTGTCTGAAGAGGTGAGTCTTGAGGAGGCGTCGGAAGGTGGTCAGGGACTGGGCAGTCCTGACATCTGTAGGAAGGTCATTCCACCACTGCAAGGCGAGGGTGGAGAAGGAGCGGGCTACAACACCGGTGGACCATGATCATGGATCATAGAGTTGCATGTTTTATGTCTTACCTGTCTTACCTGATGGTGGCAGTCTGCGTTTGCTTTATATATATATATATATAAAGAAAGATATATAAAACACATAGTTGCGGTTTCATTGCAACTAAAATAAATTCATCTCAGCACAGATGACACTGTTCTGCAGTTTTAAACCCATTCAGGAAAATCAAACAAGGCCAATGGTGCTGGGATCGCAATCCGGTACCTGCAGTGTATGATGGCCGGACCGCTCCTCTGCCGATTGTCCAGGAATTTTCTGACCACCGTCCGGAACTGGATGAAGGTGGCCGTGTTATCCGGAACGTCGTGATCCGGCCAGGCGGTGAAGTGGAACTGCCTGACTGAACGGCGTTCCGGGGATTTCATCTTGAAAAACAAAGGGAAACATTAGGATAGAAAGATTCATTAAGACAAATGTGTTTTTAGAAGCTTTAAATTTTGTTGGAGTAAATATTTTCATATTTTTTTGATCATCTGCTGCTGAATGTTATTAATATGCAGCAATTATGTTTTTCAGAACTTTTTGGGGGCATGTTACAGTAATTATAAAGTCCCTCTGCCTTGTCTTTAGAAGCTATGTATTTGCTGGAAAAATGTATTACTGCCATCTCTTTTTTTTAACTTAAGAAAAGTTTGAGAAGGAAAAAGACCATTCGGCCCAATTGTGTGTGGGACGGGGGGTGGGGGCTCATTTAAAAGCACATAATCTTTTTTTAAATGTTCCCAGTGTTTTATATCCTACTACTTCACCTGGTAGACTATACCATGCATTTCTAACTCTGTGTTATTTCAATCTTTGTCATTGTGCCAGGCAAAGTGACCAAAACAAGAGCACTCCAAACTCCAGGACTTGTCATTTCTTCCAAGGTGACTGGAAGCATCCTCTCCTTTCCTGCTGATTCCTATTTCAACCACTCCACTCTCCCAGTAACAGCGAGTCCCAGACAGACCCTCTGTGCAAAGCACTTGATCTGCAGAGTCAAATCTCTCTGGGTGATCAGGACATGTGCCTCCAAAAGAGCTTCCTACCTTCTGTTCTAAACTTTACTTCCATTTATGTCCTATTTTTCTTGTGCTAAATTTGAAGTAGTGTCTTGGATTAACTATATCTATACCATTTACTATTTTAACCCTTTGCGGTCCATTTATTCAGCGTGTCTCAGGCGCGTCAGGTCCAATTTATTTTCACATGCGCAGTTTATTTTAGACAGCTGTTTAAAGTATTTTTTCACAGTAAAACAGGTTTAAAAGGCACTGCATATCAACAGGACACTCAGTACTGCATCTCCAGCCCTGTCCCACCCCTTGTTCACTGTATTTTTCACATACCTCTTCATAGTCGTGCATACCAATAAATCATCTCCTGATCACTCGTTTTATCACCAAACTCTCAATAATGCGATCCAAGTCATTATTTCATTACTATAACATCTCAAAAAGCTCTGCAAATGTCTGTGATATTCTTTGAGCGCTGGATGCAGAAGCAGCTATCTTGTTTGTTTATGTCCGTGTTATCTCTGTGGTGCTGGGGCTATGTGTATTGCTCAGATCCGCCCCTTTTTTTCTGGCTTCTCTCGGCTCCTATCAGTCTCACTCGGCCATTGAATGGTTTTCTCGGCTTTTTCTGGAGAAAAAACGACTAGAGACCTGTGTCCGACATTGGACCAGAAAGGGTTAAAGACTGCAATCAAATCCCCTCTTTCCCTTCTTTTTCCGAGGCTGAAGAGGTTTAATACTTCTAACCTGTCCTCATAGCTCATGTCATAAGGTCCTGGGATCAACCTAGCTGCCCTTCTCTGTACCATTAAGCCTTTTTTTTGTAGTGAGGTGATCAAAACTACACACAGTATTTTAGGTGGGGTCTAACCAGGGCATTGTATAATCTTAGCATCACCTCTCTAGACTTGTAATCCACACTTTTTACAATATGTGCATTCTATGTTCCTTTTAATTGCCTCCCCATATTAGAGGCATTTTTAATGATGACCACTATAAAACGGAGATCCTTTTCAAAGTCCTCGTCCCCTATTTTCATCCTGTTCATTTTATACTTAGAAAGTGGATTTGTACGTTCCATATGCAATACTTTACATTTCTTAACATTAAAATTAATTTGCCACAAGTTTGCCCAGTTAGAGAAGGTCCATGTGACAGGGTAGCGTCACGGCCCAGGCTGGCTACTGGCAGGAATTAGTCCCAGAGACGTACGTTAATTTAACAAAATAACACAAAACACGGGAACAAAATGAACATGTCATGAGGGACAACATTAAAGGTTCAAACAAAACACTAACCAGTTGTAGGCTGGGCAATCCCTTCACTAAAAATATTCTAAACATACAGCAAACC